>ML253207.1:29024-74715 GCA_005239495.1 Nicotiana undulata | reverse complement strand
GTTGGCTGGCCTAACGCCACCGTTAGGCGCCATCACGACCTGGATCGGTTTTGGGTTGTGACATAAGCTTTAATAATTTAACATGGGATCGGAGAAACGAGATTGTTAATTTTTTGCAGTATGGGATCGTACCTGAAGGCAAGAAAGAATCTCAATTGCTTCGACGAAAAGATGCTCGTTGTTGTCTAATTCAAGGGAGTTTATATCGAAAGATGTTCGGTGGTCCTTTAGCAAGGTGCCTTGGACTCAATCAAACAAAATATGTGATGAAAGAAGTGCATGGAGGACATTATGGAAATCACGCAGGTGGAAGGTCTTTAGCTAAAACACTAATCAGGGCAGGATACTATTGGCCTAAAATGGAAGAGGATGCAGAGAGTTTCGTAGCCAAACATTATAAATGAAAACGATACGGCAATAATATGCATCGCCCTGCAGAATTATTACATATTGTTATTTCCCCATGGGCGTTTATGAAGTAGGGAATGGATATAGTACGCCCTTTAGCACAAGATAAAGGAAAGGTATGGTTTTTGTTAGTATTAACATATTACTTTTCCAAATTGGTAGAGGCAGGAGCTTTCAAACAGGTACGAGAAAAGGAGGTAAAGGATTTCATTTGGCAAAATATTATATGCCGATTTGGAGTTCAAAAGAAATCGTGTGCGATAATGGCCCACAATTTATAGGCTCGAAAATCATAGAGTTCTTTCAAAATTGGAAAATTAAATGAATAACCTCTTTACCTTATCATCCTGTGGCAAAAGGACAAGCTGAGTCGACAAATAAGATTATCATCAATAATTTGAAGAAGAGATTAGAAAAATCAAAAGGGAGTTGGACTGAGGAGTATTATGGGCTTATAGAACCACAACAAAAACAGCTACGGGAGAAACACCATTTTCTCTTGTGTACGGTTCAGAAACTTTAATCCCAGTCGAAATAGGAAAACCAAGTACGAGATTCACATGGGCAACGGAAGAGTCAAACGATGAGGAATTAAGAACAAATTTGGATTTACTCGAACAGAGAAAAGAAACAACATTAATACGGATGGCAGCACAAAAGTAAATCATAGAACGCTACTACAATAGGAAGTCTCACCTTAGATACTTCAAAATTGGGGACTTCATTCTCAAAAAGGTTTTCCAATCAACGAAAATAACTGGAGCAGGAAAGTTGAGCCTAAATTGGGATGGACCTTATAAAGCTTGAGGTATTGCTGGAAAAAGTACCTACGAGTTAGAAACCATGGACGGAAAAATCTTACATTCGAGCTGGAATGATGTTCACTTGAAGAAGTATTATTTCTGAGCACAAGGAATACCCCCGGTGAGGTATCACTCAATTACGATTTCAATTTTGTACAGTTAAGATTATACTAAAATTTTTAGATGATAGGCAAAAAGCTAGCCCACACCAAATAATGATATTAGACCAGAAAGACATGCGGATGCAACATTATTCTCGGTCTAGGGTTACAACCTTTCTGATGGAAATAAAAAGGGTTACGCAGTCATCAACTATATATATATACCTCCGAGTCCGGTATTTTTTTCCTTTTCAAGAAATGGGCCACATGGAGGGAATAATCAAGTGCTTGGGGTTTCATACTTCAAAGATCGCATCACTTAGGGAACTATATATATGGAAGGCAAAGAAGACTGTAAAAGTCAAAATTCGAGTCAGGCCTGAGGCACTCTTCCCAACAAATCGAAAGTTAAGAGCAAATCAAGACCCAAAAACACAAGCCTATTCAAAAAACCTTTGATGAAGTATACACTCACAAATGTAAATTACAAAATCTTACGAGTATATAGGTTCAAGGCAATATTTAGTCATGGGTTACAAAATATACCCTTCAATTTTGTAAAATCTGTTATAAAGAAAACTATTATGAAAGAGTTGTAGATGTTACCTGAATACATGTAAAGTATTATACAATTTGAAAGTTCAAATAATACAAAACCTCCTCAAATTATTCAAAGAAACATGTGTGTACCTACTTCTTCTTTCGTATGTTTACACCAATATGAAGTTGAGACGTCTTCTTCATTAAGTGTCGTTTATAAAAGGGCCCTCTTTTATAATTCGTGCATGTTTAAAAAGTCACGGAATATTGAAGCATTTTTAAATTCATAATAAGAGAGTAGAACAGAACTCAGAATAAGATATTATAAAAGAGTTAAACAAAAACTCGGAAAATAATATTATATAAATTCAGTTAAAACTAAGTATAAAAACTTAGTTACAACCTAACCATTTGATTCCAAACCCCCAAAACAAACTAGGGGTAAAAAAATTCAAACATTACTAAACCCCCAAATAGGACACGCGGTAAACTTTCAAACATTCCACCAATAAAATAAAAAAACGAAACAACACTTCAAAATTTTCAAACTTTCACTATGAGGCAGAATCTGAACTAGTAGGATGAAGAACGACATCATCAGCAGCAGGAGGAACAACTTAAGCAGAGGAAGGTTGAACAACAGCTACACCAGTAACAACTTCATCACCCTCGGGAATGCCAACCTCAGGTGAAGAAAATCTTTGACTCTGCTGGGTCTTCTCAATAATTTCTTTAGTCTTTGCAATTTCAGCAGCTAAGTCAAAGCCTTCCCAACTGTAACGACCCGGTCCGTCGTTACGTAAAACCTGCATTATAATTGTTGTTATTAACCTATTATAGATTATTTATACTGTATTTGATATATTAGAGTTGATAGTCTTGAAATCGAATGGTTGTAGTGAGAATTCAGTCACTTAGTCCTTAAGAATAGCCTTAAAATGAGAAAAGTCAACTAAGAGTCATTACTTATTGGTAAACAACCTTGGAATGTGGATTTTATGGTTCGAATAGCTTCGTTAGGTGATTTGGGACTTAGGAGTGTATCCGGAAGATTTTTGTGATGTCCGGTGTAGAATTAGGCTTGAATTGGTGAAGTTAATTTTTGGGTGATTTCCAGTCGGCAGTGGAAAATAGGCTATCGGGATCGGAATGGAATTACGACAGTTGGAACAGGTTCGTAATGTCATTTTGGACTTGTCTGCAAAATTTCTGATCAATCGGAGTTAATTTGGATAGTTTCGGCATCAATGGTGGATTTTAGAAATATCATAGTTCTTAGGATTGAATTTGGTGTTTTGATGTTATTTTTAGTGTTTTGAGAGTGCAACTAAGTTTTAATGATGTTATGGGATGTGTTGGTAAGTCTGGTTGGGGCCCCGAGGGGCTCGGGATTGATTTCGGATTATTAACGGCCATTTTTGGACTTAGATCGAATGCTGGTTTCTGGTTTTTGTGCACAGCTATTTTGTTCACTGTGATCGCGGGGGAAGTGATACGATCGCAGTGAGTTAATTTGGGGGAAGGTTCATTTGTGCTATGCGATCGCGTACAACGGGCTACGATCGCGAAAAAGGGGGAGAGAACCCTGTGCGATCGCGGGAGCTAGGGTGCGATCGCATAGGCTATTGGGCGTGTGGGGGATTGGCTGGAAAAAAGCACTATGCGATCGCATGCTTTGAGCTGCGATCGTGGAGGTCAAAAAGGAGAACACTGTGCGATCGCGTGGATTTGACCGCGATCGCGGAGAGTAAATCACTGGGTAGTATTTAAATATTTCCTTCGCGACTTAAACCCCTTTTTACACCATTGTTGTACGGAAAAAAGCTCTTGGGGGCGATTTTGAAGAGGGAAATTCTTGTTCTTCATAGAGGTAAGTATTCTAGTCATTAAAACTCGATTATGGGTGATTTTATAGAATAAAACCAGTGTAAATTCATGGAAAATCAGTAGAAAAATTGGGTTTTAGGGATTGAGATTATGAGACCTTCAAGGGTCGATTTGAGGGGCCAAATGAACTCTGATTTTGGTGTTCTTTATATATACGGACTCTTGAGAGGACGAGGAACACTTTTGTATAAAAATTTCTGAGTTTCGGGATGCGAGCTCGGGGGTCGGGTTTTGACCGGTTTCAGATTTTTGGGTTAAATTTGATATCTTTCGATTGTAAATTGTTCCTTAAGCACATATTGATGATAAAAATCTGAACTTGGTAGATTTGGAGCCTTCATAGGTTGATTCGAAAGGCAAGCGCATTGTGGAATAATTCCGGGCTAGTTTTGAGGTAAGTAATGTCTTTAAATCCTGTCCTGAGGGTATGTAACCCCGGACTATGCACCCTTTCACGGTTCTTGAAATGAAAAGGTGGAAAATTTTGAAACATCTTTCCTATTTAGGCGACTATTGAGTTGCGAAACCGATTTTTTAGCCTTGGCTCAATTAGTATTTATATACTATGATATGTTTTGGGCTGTAAGCCGTGTTTGGGGCCTAGTGCCGATCTGCTTTCCCTTTGAGGGTTGTGTTTACTATATTTTCCTCACTGATATGCTGTGATTTTACACCCAGTCTTTCCCTGATAAATTGTTTTGACACTCAGAGTATTTTGATACTACTTCTTGAAAAATGAAACACTGTTTTTTGGGTTGAGAACCCGGTATATTTGTGGTCTGAAGGGCAAATTGAGAGTGTCTGACTGAGTGAGGCTGCTCGCATATATTGTGAGGATGTTATGATATGAGTGAGGTTGCTGGCCTATATTGCGAGGATCATATGATATGAGTGAGGATGCGGGCCTAAATTGTGTGTGATTTATACCATGTTGTGGCTTATTATAGCGCTTGGGCTGTAGGAGCCCCTCCGGAGTCTGTAACACACCCCTAGTGAGAGCCGGTACCGATTGAATGATGCCCGCGGGGCTTATGAAGAGTGATTGTGAGGTTCCCTGATGGGCAGAGTGATTGTGAGGTTGCCTGATGGGCAGAGTGATTGTGAGGTTGCCTGATGGGCTGATACTGAAAGAAATTGTTTCGAGAAATGATTATGGCCCGAGGGGAAGTTTTATGAAGATTTTACTGAGTTTTCAAACTATGAATTACTTCGTTTTCAACTGGTTTTACTGAGAATTTTACTGAGATATACTGATATTACACTTGGTTCAAAGGATTTCTGGAAACTGATTTCGAACTTATGTACTTGCTGAATACTACCTGGTGACTTGGTGTTTTACTGGCTTTTGTGAAATTGTGTATCTGTTCTGTGTGTTTATATTACTTACACTGTGATTTATTTTAATTACTACTGACTTGGCGTACTCATAAAGACTCCCTATGATTCTGTGCACAGATCCAGGTACTAGCTCACAGCGGTAGCTGACGCAGGTTCGATAGCAGCATTTCACTGGATTTCGAGGTAGTTGTTCAGTGTCCGCAGCTTCTCCACTTCCCTTCCCTATTTAGCTTTAGCATTTGATTCAGAGACATATTATAGTTTTACAAGAGTTAGATTTAATTATTCTTAGATGTTCATGACTATTGACTCCAGTTCTGGGAGGTTGTTTAGAGTTGTTTAGTTCAATATTAGGGCGCTAGACTTATATAATTAAATCCTTTGTTATGATTATTGTTATTTGCTATATTGTGAACTGTTAAAATAAGAATAACTGCGTAATAATGTGATGGTTGGCTAGCCTAGTTCCACGATAGGTTCCATCACGGCCTGTTAGGATTTGAGGTCGTGACAAGTTGGTATCAGAGCTCTAGGTTGCATAGGACTCAACGGTCATGAGCAGGTTCAGTAGAGTCTTGCAGATCGGTACGGAGACGTCTGTACTTATCTTCGAGAGGGTGCAGAAATCTTAGGAAACATCTATATCTTTTGAACTCTTTCGTGCCAATCTATTGATTCTTGGAATCTAAACTTTTGTTGTTTCATTCTCTCACAGATGGTGAGGACACGCAATACCGATCAAGGTGACCAAGCACAAGTCAGACCCACAAGGGGTCGGGTCCGTGGTAGAGTTGGGTGACCTGCCCGTGCAGCAGTTGGGGCAGTGCCACAGGATCCCCCTATTGTTCAGGATCAGGTTCCCGCCGATGTTGCTCCAGCGTGACAGGCTTAGGCACCTGCTGCGCCTATTGTGATTCCGTGTCTTTAGGAGACCCTAGCCTAGATTTTGACGGTGTGTTCCGATTTAGCTCAGCCAGTGGCCATGACCACTACTGCCAATGCAGCTCAGGCCGGGGGAGGCAATCAGACTCCAGCTACCCGGGCACCTAAGCCAATTGCGCGGGGTATTCAGGCACCAGGAGTAGCCCCAAATCAGGCAGTTGCTCCGGTTCAGGATTATGTGGTCCCCGTTATGCCTGACGATGAGCAGCGTAGGTTGGAGAGATTCAGCATACTTCAGGCGCTGATCTTCAGCGGTACAGAGGGCGATGATGCCCAAGGTTTTCTTGATAAATGTTAGAAGATTCTTCGTACAGTGGGTATTTTGGAGACTAGCGGGGTTTCATTTGCTACTTACCAGTTTGCTGGTGCTGCTTTTAGTTGGTGGGAATCATTCGAGAGGCGTAGGCCGGTTAGTTCAGCACCTCTTACCTGGCAGCAGTTCTCCATGATCATTTTGGAGAAATATGTTCCTCAGTCCCACAGAGAGGAGCAACGCACGCAGTTTGAGCAGCTGCACCAAGGAGAATTATCAGTCACCCAGTACGAGATGAGGTTTTCTGAGTTAGCCAGACATGCGTCTGAGATTGTCCCTACTGACAGTGAGAGGATTAGGAGGTTTGTAGATGGTCTCTCGTATCAGCTTCGGGTTTTGATGACTAGAGAGAGGGTGTTTGGAGTCACATTTGAGCAGGTTGTTGATATTGCTCGGGATATTGAGTCGGTTCGTAGGCAGGATCGTGAGGAAAGAGATGTCAAGAGGCCTCGGGGATCAGGTAATTTCAGTGGTTCTCCTCCTAGAGGGCAATTTCAGCCTAACAGAGGTCGTTCATTTAGACCTCCACAGCCAATTCGCCCAGCTTACAGTGGTGTATCGTCGGGACAGGCTCCTCGCAATTCTCATCAGGGACGTTCATCTTTTAGTGCCCTTCCATCTCAGAGCTCCGCCCGAGCATCATCTTATCAGGGTTCTTCTATGCATGGTTCATCTGGTGGTTTTCATGGTGGCAGGGGTTTTTGTCAGTTTTCATCTCCAGCTCCAGGTAATTGTTATGAGTGTGAAGAGTTCGGATGTGAGTGGAGGCAGTGTCCCTATCGTCCTAGTAATTCAGCTCAGCAGATGGTTCAGCCCTCGGCTTCAGCCCCAGTCATATCACCACCTACCCAGGCAGCCAGGGGTGGTGGTCAGGTAGCTAGAAGCCGTCCTAGAGGGGGAGGTCGAGCAGGTGCAAGCCAGCCACGTATTTATGCACTTTCGGCTAGGCCTGATGCTATGGCTTCCGATGCGGTGATTACAGGTACTGTTTCAGTTTGTCACAGTGATGCTTTGGCTTTATTTGACCCTGGTTCCACGTACTCTTATGTCTCATCATATTTTGCTCATTTTCTGAATATGCCCCGTGAGTCTCTAGTTACTTATGTTCATATTTCGACTCCGGTGGGCGATATTATTATTGTGGACCATGTGTACTGGTCATGTCTTATATCTATTGGGGGTCTGGAGACCCGAGTGGACTTGATGTTACTTAGTATGGTCGATTTTGATGTAATTCTGGGCATGGATTAGTTATCCCCATGCCATGCGATTCTTGATTGTCACGCTAAGACCGTTACCTTAGTTATGCCTGGAGTTCCGAGAGTTGAGTGGAGGGGGTCTATAGAGCTTGTACCTAGCAGAGTGATTTCTTATTTAAAGTCCCAGCGTATGGTTGAGAAAGGGTGTGAATCTTATCTTGCGTTTGTGAGGGACGTTAGTAGTGAGACCTCATTTGTTGATTCTGTCCCTATAGTCCGTGATTTTCCGGATGTATTTCCTGCAGACCTGCCAGGCATGCCACCTGATAGGGATATCGATTTTGGTATTGACCTGGTGCCAAATACTCATCCTATCTCTATTCCATCCTACCATATGGCATCAGCAGAGTTGAAAGAATTAAAAGAGCAGCTTCAGGAACTCTTAGATAAGGGGTTCATTCGGCCTAGTGTATCACCCTTGGGGTGCGCCGGTGTTGTTTGTGAAAAAGAAGGATGGTTCGATGCGCATGTGTATTGACTATAGATAGTTGAATAACGTTACAGTGAAGAATCGTTATCCGTTGCCTCATATTGATGACTTATTTGATCAGCTTCAGGGAGCTAAGGTATTCTCCAAGATCAACTTGAGGTCGGGGTATCATCAGTTGAAAATTCAGAATTCTGATATTCCGAAGACGTCTTTCAAGACCAGATATGGTCATTATGAATTTCTGGTCATGTCATTTGGGCTGACCAATGCCCCAGCAGCGTTCATGCAATTGATGAACATCGTATTTCAGCCATACCTTGATACTTTCATTTTGTGTTCATTGATGACATCCTGGTTTATTCCCTTAGCGAAGAAGAGCATGCGCAGCACTTGAGAATCGTGTTGCAGAGATTGAGGGAGGAGAAGCTTTATGAAAAATTCTCTAAGTGTGAGTTTTGGCTTGGCTCAGTGGCTTTCTTGGGGCACGTGGTGTCTAGTGAGGGTATTCAGATTGATCCGAAGAAGATTGAGGCGGTGCAGAGTTGGTCTAGATTGTCTTCAGCTATAGAGATTCGGAGTTTCCTCGGTTTGGCGGGTTACTACCGTTGCTTCGTGGAAGGATTTTCTTCTATTGCTTCACCTCTGACCAAATTGACACAGAAGGGTGTTTCATTTAGATGGTCCGATGAATGTGAGGAGAGCTTTCAAAAGGTGAAGTCGGCATTGACTACAGCTCCGATATTAGTGTTGCCTACTGGTTTGGGTTCTTACACGGTTTATTGTAATGCTTCTAGAGTTGGCTTGGGAGCGGTGTTGATGCAGGACGGTAGGGTAATTGCCTACGCGTCGAGATAATTGAAGGTGCACGAGAAGAATTATCCAATGCACGATCTTGAGTTAGCTGCCATTGTTCATGCCTTAAAGATTTGGCGGCATTATTTGTATGGAGTACATTGTGAGATTTACACCGATCATCGTAGCTTGCAGTATCTGCTAACGTAGAAGGACTTGAATTTGCGATAGAGGAGATGGTTGGAGCTTATCAAGCACTATGACATAACTATTTTGTATCACCCGGGGAAGGCCAATGTGGTGGCCGATGCCTTGAGTCGCAGAGCCAGGAGTTTGGGAAGTCTAGCTTATCTTCCAGCAACAGAGCGACCTTTAGCCCTTGATGTTCAGGCTTTGGCGGGTCAGTTAGTGAGATTGGATTTGTCAGATCCTTCACGGGTGGTAGGTAGCATGGCTTCCCGGTCTTCCTTATTTGATCATATTAAGGCATGGCAGTATGATGAACGACACTTATTAGTTCTTCAGGATAGAGTTCGTCGGGGTGATGCCAGAGATGTGACTATTGGTGATGATGGAGTTATGAGGATGCAGGGCCGTATTTGTGTGCCCAACGTGGATGGTATTCGAGAGTTGATATTAGCAGAGGCTCACAGCTCGCGGTATTCTATTCATCTGGGTGCCTCGAAGATGTATCAGGATCTGAAACTGCAGTAATGGTGGAGACGGATGAAGAGAGATATTTTTGAGTATGTAGCACGGTGTCTCAACTGCCAGCAAGTCAAGTATGAGCACTAGAGACTAGGTGGCTTGCTTCAGGGGTTAGACATTCCGGAGTGGAAGTGGGAGTGAATTACTATGGACTTTGTAGTTGGGTTTCCACGGATTTCGAAGGGTTTGGATGCTATTTGGGTCATTGTGGATAGATTGACCAAGTCCGCGCATTTCATTCCTGTCAGTACTACTTATACTTCAGAGCGGTTAGCTAGTATTTACATTAAGGAGATTGTCCGGTTGCATGGAGTCCCGGTTTCTATTATTTCAGACAGAGGTACTCAGTTCACATCTTTGTTTTGGAGAGTTGTACAGAGAGGTATGGGTACTGATGTAGAGTTGAGCACTGCATTTCATCCTCAGACCAACGGGTAGTCAGAACGGACTATTCAGATATTGGAGGATATGTTACGGGCTTGTTCGATTGATTTTGGTGGTTCATGGGACCAGTTCCTGCCATTAGCGGAGTTTGCATATAATAACAGCTACCGGTCCAGTATTCAGATGGCTCCGTATGAGGTGTTATATGGTAGGAGGTGTAGATCTTCGGTTGGTTGGTTCGAGCCTGGTGAGGCTAAGTTATTGGGCAAACGTTGGAGAAGGTGAAGTTGATTCAGGAGCGACTTCGCACGGCGCAGTCTAGGAAGAAGAGTTATGCGGACCGAAAGGTTCGGGATGTGTCATTTATGTAAGGTGAGAAGGTACTACTAAAAGTATCACCCATGAAGGGTGTTATGAGGTTCGGAAAGAGAGGAAAGCTGAGTCATCGGTTTATAATTGTTATTTTGAGGTGCTTCAGAAGGTTGGAGAGGTGGCTTATAGACTTGCCTTGCCACCCAGCTTGTCGAGTGTTCATCCGGTGTTTCATGTGTCGATGCTCAGAAAATATGTTGGTGATCCGTCTCATGTGTTAGACTTCGGCACAGTTCAACTCGAGGGAGATATGTCATACGAGGTTGAGCCACTAGCTATTTTAGCTCGTTAGGTCAGTAAGTTGAGGTCTAAGGATATAGCGTCAGTGAAGGTGCAGTGGAGAGGTCAGCTAGTGGAGGAAGCTACTTGGGAGACCGAGCGGGAGATGCAGAGAAAGTATCATCACTTGTTTGAGACTCCAGGTTTGTTCTTAGACTCGTTCGAGGACAAAAGTTTGTTTAAGAGTGGGAGAATGTAACGACCCGGTCCATCGTTACGTAAAACATGCATTATAATTGTTGTTATTGACCTGTTATAGATTGGTTATACTTTATTTGATGTATTAGAGTTGATAGTCTTTAAATCGAATGGTTGTAGTGAGAATTCAGTCACTTAGTCCTTAAGAATAGCCTTAAAATGAGAAAAATCAACTAAGAGTTGACTTATTGGTAAACGACCTCGGAATTCGTATTTTATGGTTTGAATAGCTTCGTTAGGTGATTTGGGACTTAGGCGTGTGTCCGGAAGTTTTTTGTGATGTTCGGTGTAGAATTAGGCTTGAATTGGCGAAGTTAGTTTTTGGGTGATTTCCGGTCGGCAATGGAAAATAGGCTATCGGGGTCGGAATGGAATTCCGACAGTTGGAACAAGTTCGTAATGTCATTTTGGACTTGTCTGCAAAATTTCAGATCAATCAGAGTTGATTTGGATAGTTTCGGCATCATTGGTGGATTTTAGAAATATGAAAGTTCTTAGGCTTGAATTTTGTGTTTTGATGTTAGTTTTGGTGTTTTGAGAGTGCAACTAAGTTTAAATGATGTTATGGGATGTGTTGGTAAGTCAAGTTGGGGTCTCGAGGGGCTCGGGAATGATTTTGGGTGATTAACGGGCATTTTTGGACTTAGATCAAATGCTGGTTTCTGGTTTTTGTGCACAGCAGTTTTGTTCACTGCAATTGCGGGGAAAGGGATGCGATCGCAGTGATTTAATTTGGGGGCAGGTTCATTTGTGCGATCGCGTACAACGGGCTGCGATCGCGGAAAAGGGGGAGAGGACCTTGTGCGATCGCGGGAGCCAGGGTGCGATCGCATAGGGTATTGGGCACGTGGGGGATTGGCTAGCAAAAAGCGCTGTGCGATCGCATGCTTTGAGATGCGATCGCGTAGGTCAAAAAGGAGAACACTGTGTGATCACATGGATTTGACCGCGATCGCGGAGAGTAAATCACTGGGCAGTATTTAAATATTTTCTCCGCGACTTAAACCCCTTTTTACACCATTGTTGTACGGAAAAGAACTCTTGGGGGCGATTTTGAAGAGGGAAATTCTTGTTCTTCATAGAGGTAAGTGTTCTAGTCATTAAAACTCGATTATGGGTGATTATAGAGCATAAAACCAGTGTAAATTCATGGAAAATCAACAGACAAATTGGGTTTTAGGGCTTGAGATTATGAGACCTTCAAGGGTCGATTTGAGGGGTCAAACAAACTCCGATTTTGGTTTTCTTTATATGTACGGACTCGTGAGAGGACGAGGAACACTTTTGTATAAAAATTTCCTAGTTTCGGGACGCGGTCCCGGGGGTCGGGTTTTGACCGGTTTCGGATTTTTGGGTTAAATTTGATATCTTTCGATTGGAAATTATTTTTTAAGCACATATTGATGATAAAAATCTGAACTTGGATGATTTGGAGCCTTCGGAGTTTGATTCGAAAGGCAAGCGCTTTGCGGAATAATTCCGGGCTAGTTTTGAGAGAAGTAATGTCTTTAAATCCTGTCCTGAGGGTATGAAACCCCGGACTATGCACCCTTTCACAGGTTTTGAAATGAAAAGGTGGAAACTTTGGAAACATCTTTCCTATTTAGGCGACTATTGAGTTGCGAAACTGATTTTTTAGCCTTGGCTCAATTAGTATTTATATATTATGATACGTTTTGGCTGTAAGGCGTGTTTAGGGCCTAGTGTCGATCTGTTTTCCCTTTGAGGGTTATGTTTACTATATTTTTCTTCACTGATATGCTATGATTTTACACTAAGTCTTTCCCTGATAAATTGTTTTGACACTCAGAGTATTTTGATACTACTTGAAAAATGAAACATTGTTTTTGGGTTGAGAACCCGACATATTTGTGGTCTGAAGGGAAAATTGAGAGTGTCTGACTGAGTGAGGCTGCTCGCCTATATTGTGAGGATGTTATGATATGAGTGAGGCTGCTGGCCTATATTGTGAGGATGATATGATATGAGTGAGGCTGCAGGCCTATATTGTGTGTGATTTATGCCATGTTGTGGCTTATTATTGCGCTTGGGCTGTAGGAGCCCCTCCGGAGTCTGTAACACACCCCCAGTGAGCGCCGGTACCGATTGAATGATGCCCGCGGGGCTTATGAAGAGTGATTGTGAGGTTTCCTGATGGGCAGAGTGATTGTGAGGTTTCCTGATGGGCAGAGTGATTGTGAAGTTGCCTGATGGGCTGATACTGAAAGAAATTGTTACGAGAAATGATTATGCCCCGAGGGGCAGTTTTATGAAGATTTTACTGAGTTTTCAAACTATGAATTACTTCGTTTTCAACTGGTTTTACTGAGAATTTTACTGAGATATACTGATATTACACTTGGTTCAAAGGATTTCTGGAAACTGATTTCGGACTTATGTATTTGCTGAATACTACCTGGTGACTTGGTGTTTTACTGGCTTTTGTGAAATTGTGTATATGTTCTGTGTGTTTATATTACTCAGACTGTGATTTATTTTCATTACTACTGACTTGGCTTACTCATAAAGACTCCATGTGACTCTGTGCACAGATCCAGGTACTAGCTCGCAACGGTAGCTGACGCAGAGTCGATAGCAGCATTTCACGGGATTTCGAGGTAGCTGTCCAGCGCCCACAGCTTCTCCACTTTCCTTCCCTATTTAGCTTTAGCATTTTATTCAGAGACATATTATAGTTTTAGCAGAGTTAGATTTAATTATTATTAGATGTTCACGACTATTGACTCCAGTCCGGGAGGTTGTTTAGAGTTGTTTAGTTCAATATTGGGGCGCTAGACTTATATAATTAAATCCTTGTTATGATTGTTGTTATTTGCTATATTGTGAACTGTTAAAATAAGAATAACTGCGTAGTAATGTGATGGTTGGCTAGCCTAGTTCCACGATGGGCGCCATCACGGCCTGTTAGGATTTGGGGTTGTGACACCAACTTGCTTCCATTAAAGTTTCGAGGCGTGTGTTCAAGAAAACCCAACTAACATCAACAACAACCTTGTCTTCAAAGGCTTCATATTCTCTTTCCCACTACTCAATCTCAGTTCATAGCCCGTCCTTCTCATTCAAGGCAACGTCATAAGAAACTTGCAAGGGGGAAAGTGACCTCTCTAAAATTGAACCTTTTCAGAAGACCCACGATGATCTTCTTGAGTTTGAGTGAGCATTTGAACAAGCTCCCCAGCGTAAGCTTCTTTTTGGTTCAGCAATTCCTTCAAACCTCTAATTTCTTCAGTAGCTTTGGAAAGTTGTTCAGCAAATGAATATTCGAGGAGGTTTTTATCCTTGCCCACTTGATTGGAGGAGGCTTTCTTAACTGCCAACTCAGCTGCCATTACCTTCACCTGCTGCTCCAAGGTACACTTTTCTTCCTCTAAGACTTCTTTCTCAAGTTGAAGACCTCCGAACTGCTCCTTCTAGTTGTCCGCTTCAGTGTGATAATCGTTCATTAACTGCTATGTGTGGACGATCCTCTTCATCTTCTCCGTGCCAATGAGGTTGATCTACACAATGAAAAGAAAATTTGATACCGATGAAAAGAAATCACGTGCAAAATAAAAAGCTAAAGCTTATACCTTTAAAGATGAATGTACAATATCATTCATCCACTTTAAATAACTATGGCTTTCCAATTTTGACTTCTCAACTGGGCCAATCAAAGGTTTCATCCATGCATCAGCTTGGCCAGATTTCTTCAGAAGATTACCATCCTCAGGAACCGCAATGGTAACCTTTTTCATTACTGTCACGACCCAAATCTTGATTCAGGTTGCAATGGCGCCCAACGGCGAGGTTAGGCTAGCCAATATAGAAACACTAAGGGTTACCATTCCCCGTTACGCAAATTTCATCTTTTAACCAATTTTAAACAGATATAAACATGATAATGGCGGTGAGGTGAAATAAAACTACAAGTGCGGAAAATCAACCAGTAGGCATGTCGCATAACATATGTACAGCCAACGACCCAAAATATACACTACGTGTGTGCCAGGAACTAGTGTCACGAGTGCCATGGGCAACTACTGAATATACAATNCGGCCTGATAGTCAGACGTGCCAGCCTCCGGACCTGTACAGTCAAGTACAGAAAAGAAAAGAAAGTGCAGCATGAGTACATATTAAATAAATATGTACCCAGTGAGTATCCCGCCTAAACTCGAAGAAGTAGTGACGAGAGGTCGACTCGATACTCACTAAGGTCCAGCAATAATAACATATGATAGAATATGATGGAATACAGCAGGCATGTCAGGGAAATAAGCAACAAGTATATATATCAAAAGCAGAAAATCCAAACAATTGTTGAACTAAACATAAAGCACTTTCAAGGGTCAGACCACCGGACGAAAACAATAATCACAAATTCTTAGATCCGCCGTGGCGTACGGCCGGCTCCCATAAGGTACCTTCTACACTAGTCGTGGCGTACGGCCCGATCCCATATTCATTTAAATTTCTTTTCAACACTGTCGTGGTGTACGGCCCGATCCCATATATTTCACAATTTCTTTTCAATTCTGCCGTGGCGTACGGCCCACTCCCATACATTTCACAATTTCTTTTCAATTCTGCCGTGGCGTACGGCCCGCTCCCATATATTTCACAATTTCTTTTCAATAAAGCCTCAGAAGAATAACACGATGCAAAACATAATTTCATAGTACATATGGCGTTACAATGAATCATATGAAGCATTACAAGGAAAACATATCATGTATTACAAGAAAAGGGCATATAAGGCATTACGAGAAAAGCATACAAGGCATGACATGGGCCTAACTACCTGGACATAACAATAATAGCCGCTACATACGGACTCTCGTCACTTGGCGCGTACGTAGCCCCCAAACAACTTACACATAGCATGTACATCACCTATGGGGACAATTCCCTCTTACAAGGTTAGAAAGGAGACTCACCTGGTGTCGAATCTACCCCTCATACCACAATTGCGCCCGAAACTCCGAACTCTATACCCGAGGACTCACAACTAGTCAAAAGGTGTGAAATTAGATCAATGCATGCACATTGTGGGAAATCATCCTAGTTATTCAATAAAATCGCCATTCTTGAAGAATTCCCAATTTCCAACCCCGGCCTCTCATGGTCAAATTCCGAAAATTCTCGAAGGGATAACGCACCTATAGCCTAAGGATCATTAAGGTGTGATTTCTACTTGGATTCATGGCTAAATTGGAAAAATCACAAAATCCTCAAGAACCCTATAATTACTACTTAATTCTATGATTTTAGATAATTTAGTAGTGAATTTAACTAGGAATTAGTGTTTGAAACTAGTAAAACTATGGAATTTACTTACCTCAATAACAGTGGTGGAAGATCCCTTGAAGAGCTCTCTAAAAACTTGAAGAGGAAGAAGAAAAATGGAGGAAAAATGCTAAGTCCTGTATTTTATAAAACTCCCCAGGGATTCCTTAACTGCGATCGCGACAAGGGGCATGCGATCGCGAAGGCCAACTGGCCAGACCTCTGCGATCGCGGCAGAGGTCCTGCGATCGCGAAGACCAACTGGCCAAACCTCCGCGATCGCGACTGAGGTCCTGCGATCGCGAAGAACAAACTCACCCGGCCCAGACGCGACTCTATGCGATCCCGATGAAAGGTTGCAATCGCGAAGGTGTGGAACCCAGACCTTTGCGATCGCGACGGAGGAAGCTGCGATCGCGGAGAACAATCAACAGCCCAGCAAAATCCTTCTCCGCGATCGCAACCCACCTTCTGCGATCGCAGAGAAGGAAACCAGACAGCAAAAATTCTGGTTTTTCCAACTTAGCTCCCGGGGTCTAAAACACACCCGAGCCCCTCGGGACTCTGTCCAAAAACACCGCCAAGTCTGTATTCATGATACGGACTCGCTCGAACTTTCGGAACCTGAATAACAACAACGAAACTCAGAATTCAACCCCAAAACCAAATTGAATCAACACTTAAGAACTTGAAATTCTAGAATTCACTTCAATGCGCCGAACCGGCCTAAACTACTAGGAATGACTTCAAATTTTGCAGACAAGTTATAAATGACATAAGTGAACTATTCCCGGTCTAGGAATTTCATTCGGACCTCAGGAACATAAAATCACATTTCAAGCCAAATTTCAAATTCCTTAAAAACCTCAAAACTTCATTAACTCTAATTTTCCTCATTTTGATCTGAAACCAATCAAATCAAGTATGTTTCTTACCAAATTTCACAGATAACTTATATACACATATTGAACCTATTCCGAGCTCCGAAATAATAATACAGGCCCGGCAGCACGGGTTTCACATCAAGGTTCATTTTCATAAGCCTTTAATATTTTCACAAAATAATTTTCTTTAAAAATTCATTTCTCAGACTTGGGTCCTCAGAATTCGATTCCGGGAATACGCCCAAGTCCCATATTTTCCTACGGACCGTCGGATCACAGATCTGGGTTCGTTTATCAAAAATGTTGACCCAAGTCAACTTTATTCAATTAATTATCAAAAATTTAACTTTTAATCATGTTTTCACATAAAGGCTTCCCGGCTACGAGCCCGGGCTGCGCACGCACATCGAGGTGAGATTAATGGAGGATTTTAGGCCTCGAAACACAGTCAAAATTAGATGCACATAAGATGACCCCTTTTTGGGTCATCACAATCTCCCCCTCTAAAACAAACGTTCGTCCTCGAACGGACGTAGAGTCGGACCTGATGTGCCGAATAGGTGTGGATACCTGCTCCGCATGTCCTCCTCGGACTCCCAAGTCGCCTCACCGACTGGTTGGCCCCTCCACTGGACCTTTACGGCAGAAATACTCTTGGACCTCAACTGGCGGTCCTGCCTATCAATAATTGCGATTGGCTCCTCCTCGAAGCTCAACTTCTCATCAAACTGAATAGTGCTGAAATCAATCACGTGGGAGAAATCGGCATGATATCTCCGGAGCATGGATACATGAAATACCGGATGAACTCTCGATAAGGCGGGAGGTAAAGCAAGCTCATAAGCAACCTCCCCGACTCGCTTCAACACCTCGAAAGGGCCTATAAACCTGGGGCTCAGCTTGCCCCTCTTCCCGAATCTCATAATGCCCTTGATCGGCAAAATCTTCAACATAACCTTATCTCCCTCCATAAATGCTACATCACGCGCCCGCTGATCCGCGTAACTCTTCTGTTTGGACTGAGCTGTACGGAGCCTTTCCTGAATAATCTTCACCTTTTCCAAGGCATCTCTCAGCAGATCTGTACCATATAGCTTGGCCTCGCCAGGCTCAAACTACCCAATCGGAGAATGACATTGCCGACCATACAAAGCCTCGAATGGAGCCATCTCGATGCTGGACTGATAACTATTATTGTATGCAAACTCTGCCAAAGGCAAGAATTGGTCCCATTGACCGCCANGGCCTCGCCAGGCTCAAACCACCCAATCGGAGAACGACATCGCCGACCATACAAAGCCTCGAATGGAGCCATCTCGATGCTGGACTGATAACTATTATTGTATGCAAACTCTGCCAAAGGCAAGAATTGGTCCCATTGACCGCCAAAATCAACCACACAAGCCCTGAGCATATCTTCCAAAATCTGAAATGTACGCTCCGACTGACCATCAGTCTAAGGATGAAATGCTGAGTCGAGATCAATCTGAGTGCCCATCTCACTGTGCAATCCTCTCCAGAAATGCGAGGTGAACTGAGGACCTCGATCTGATATAATGGACACCGGCACACCGTGCAACCGGACTATCTCCCGAACATAAATCCGGGGCAGTCTCTCCGTAGAATAAGTAGTAGCCACAGGAATGAAATGCGCCTATTTGGTCAACCTATCCACAATGACCCAAACCGCGTCAACCTTCCGCAATGTCCGAGGCAACCCAACCACAAAGTCCATGGTGATGCGCTCCCATTTCCACTCAGGAATGGGCATCTGCTGAAACAGGCCTCCTGGCCTCTGGTGCTCGTACTTGACCTGCTGACAATTGAGACACCTAGCCACAAACTGCACTATATCTTTCTTCATCCGCCTCCACCAGTAGTGCTGCTTCAAATCACGGTACATCTTCGTCGCACCCGGATGAACAGAATACCGAGAACTGTGGGCCTCTTCTAAAATTCTCTTCCTCAAGCCATCAATATTAGGAACACATAAACGGCCCTGGAGCCTCAAGACACCATCCTCACCTAAGGTAACCTCCTTGGCCCTGCCATGGACCACTGCATCCCGAAGCTCTGCAAGGCATGGATAATCAAACTGTCGAGCCTTGATCTCCCCCAACAATGAAGACTGAGCAACTACATGAGCCAAAACTCGACGAGGCTCTGAAAGGTCCAATCTCACAAGGCGATTGGCCAAGGACTTAATGTCCAAGGCTAAAGGTCTTTCCTCAGCTGCAATGTAGGCCAAGATACCCATACTCGCTGCCCTCCTACTCAAAGCATCTGCTACAACATTCGCCTTGCCCGGGTGATATAAAATAGTGAGATCATAATCTTTTAACAACTCAAGCCATCTCCACTGCCTCAAGTTACGGTCCCTCTACTTAAGAAAGTACTGCAGGCTGCGGTGATCAGTATAGACCTCACAAGATACACCATATAGATAATGCCGCCATATCTTCAAAGCATGAACAATCGCCGCCAACACCAAATCGTGCACAGGGTAATTCTTTTCATGAACCTTCAGCTGTCGTGAAGCATAAGCAATAACCCTACCATCCTGCATCAGCACACACCCCAACCCTACGCGTGAAGCGTCGCAATACACAGTATACATCCCAGAACCGGAAGGCAATGACAAAACTGGTGTTGAGGTCAAAGCTGACTTGAGCTTCTGAAAGCTCACCTCACACTCGTCGGACCACCGAAACGGGGCATTATTCTGAGTCAATTTGGTCAATGGGGCTGCAATAGAGGAGAACCCCTCCACGAATCGGTGATAATAGCCTGCTAGGCCCAAGAAACTCCTTATCTCTGTAGCTGAAGTAGGACGCGGCCAACTCTGAACTGCCTCAATCTTCTGAGGATCAAACTTAATACCTTCCCCGGATACCACATGCCCCAAAAATGCCACAGAATCTAACCAGAACTCACACTTGGAGAACTTGGCATACAACTTATATTCCCACAAGGTCTGGAGCACAACTCTCAGGTGCTGCTCATGCTCACCCAGGCTCCGTGAATAAATCAAGATGTCATCAATGAAGACGATGACGAAGGAATCAATATACGACCTGAATACCCTATTCATTAAGTCCATGAATGTTGCTAGGGCATTAGTTAAACCAAAGGACATCACCAGGAACTCATAATGGCCATATCTGGTACGAAATGCAGTCTTCGGAACATCTGAAGCCCGAATCCTCAACTGATGATAACCCGATGTCAAGTCAACCTTAGAAAACACAGGAGCACCATGTAACTGATCAAACAAATCATCGATGTGCGGCAGAGGATACTTATTCTTAATGGTAACCTTTTTCAGCTGGCGGTAGTCAATGCACATCCGCATGGACCCGTCCTTCTTCTTCATAAATAAGACTGGAGCACCCCACGGCGACAAACTCGACCTGATGAACCCCTTGGCCAACAACTCCTCAAGCTGCTCCTTCAACTCCTTCAGCTCCTTAGGAGCCATAGGATAGGGAGGAATGGAAATAGGCTGAGTATCTAGGGCCAAATCAATACAGAAGACAATATCTCGATCTGGAGGCATGCCTGGAAGATCCGAAGGAAACACATCCGGAAACTCTCGAACAACAGGCACTGAATCAATGGTAGGTGTAAAGACCCGTAAAAATTTCTTGCTTAAAATAACGTCCAAGTAAGTCCCCGAGTTGATACCTCTAAGGAAATCCTTAAATCAGACCTTGGTGTTTGTAAAAATACCCCGGGAATTGAAAGAACTTAATTTTTCCAGAAATTGGGTGTTATGCAACACACTATGCGATCGCATAACGTGTATGCGGACCGCATAGTGGTTGCATACACGGGCAGTTCACTGCCCAACTGAAGGGGGCGTTATGCGACGCACAATGCGATTGCATAACGTGTATGCGAACCGCATTGTGGTCGCATACCCGGGAAGAATGTTTCCAAAAATTTGGCCCACCTGAGGGCCATTATGCGGTCCAAGATGCGAACCGCATGTCAGGAATGCGATCGCATTCCTGACCGCATATCCGTCGTGACCTGTTATTTTTCTAAAATTTTATACCCGATTCCAGTTTCATTTAACCCCCACCCCCTTTCATTTTAACAAGTTTCTGAACAAAAAATGAGAGAAGAAAAGGAGAGTTCTTGAGAGAGGAAGTGGTCCTTCCATTATAGTGATTTTCAAGGTCCCTCAGGCCCCGTAATTCGAGCAATCCCCTTCTTCCCCATTCCAACAGGTAAGGGTTCCTAATCCCTCTTTCTCCTTTTTCCATAAATTTCTGATTTTTAAACAAAAGAAGGGTTGTCATGAATTGATTCTTGAAAATAGTCACTAAGACCTTGCATGCATGTTTATAAATGGTGTGAATTTGTAAAAGGGAGTGACTTGGGGTAAAACTTCACAAGATAGGGTTGGTGGCCTTATGGGTTCACCTAACGTTTGACAAATTGCTTGAGGGAGAATCCGAATTGCATGCATGACTTCAATTCTGAGTTGAATGTGTTTAACTGTGAATTAGATTGGTGATACTAGTCGGTTCGGTGATTTCAAGTAGGAGTGAAAAGGGAAACCCGACTTCAGGTATGTATGGCTAATTTTAACCCTCGTAGACTCACCCCGTTAGTGTTCGAGCATACGGTATGTGTAATTGCATGAGATTATGTGAATTACTATCTTAGTTGATTGCCACCCTTCTGTGCTATACAAGTTGTGAACGGTGTTTTGGTGTGCTTATCTTATTGTGCGCCAAGCTTGTAATTGTTGATGTTATTGATATCAAACGATGTAGATAAGTTGAATGATGATGGCAATACTTTGTACATGAATCATTACTTAGTGAAAATTCAGGTGCCTTGAGCCTAAGCTAATAAACTATTAAATGAGAATCTGTAATACATGAAGGAAAGGTCATGTGATGAAATTGTTGTTATTGTTGCCGTTACAATGTTTTTATGAGTGATGTTGCTTGAAATATGAATTGTCATGCGGGGTAAAGTTGTTGGCACACTATATATGATTCATGGTTGGATACTGGTCTTCTGTGACCGTGATCGTTTGGTTGTTACGAATGATGTTCCTTGATAATGGGAATCTTTGTGGTTCTCCCGTTGATTGTGGTGAACTTACGTTCCTTGTGAAGAATGCCTTTGTGATCAAATCGGTGGTGTGTGTTCATTGTCAGGTGGGATCGGGTTGTGCGCCGCAACACGGAGCAATAAGGGAGGGCGAGGTAATAAGGGTGAGAACAGGGTATAAGGGTGGCCGAGGTAATAAGGGTGGAAGGGGTAATAAGGATGGAATGTGATCATTATCAATTGTGAATATGGAGGTGTTACTAATGTCAAGGAAATTTGTGAAACTCTAGATTTGGTTGTTGTGATTTACGTGTAATGTTTGTTGAATTCTATTAAATGCCTTTTTTTATCTGTGTACTGCTTGATTGTACTTGGGGTAAAGTTTGATCATACATACTAGTAATATTCCATAGTACTAACGTCCCTTTTGCCGGGGGCGCTACATCTTTTATATCGATGTAGGTGGTTCCGCAGCAGGTAGCTCAGCCCGTCACTAGTGGTGCCTCTCTTCATCTTCTCAACGGTTGTGGTGAGCCCCTTTCCTCCTCGGGGCCGTGTGTGGACTTTACTACTTTCTTTTGCTCATATTAAAAATGTATAGTCGGGGCCTTGTTACCGGCAAGTATGTAAACTCTCTAGCAGTCGTAGAGGCTCTGTAGACACAATGTGGGTAGTGTAAATATATGTATTTTTGGGTATTAACATTACGTACTCGTAACCGTAAACCATGATGGAAAAATTATGTATGTACCGGTATTACGTATGTTAAATATTAGCTGTTAACATGTTAAAAGAAGAAAGCAATGAAGACATGCTGTAAGATGCACTTGAAACTAAGATCGTCTAACACATTATAATTAATGTATGTTATGAACGCGGGGTAACACGTTGGGCAGGAAGGGAAAACTAGGTTCGCCTGAGTGGGATCACCCGGTTAGGTGCCGGTCTCGCCCCTCGACTTTTGGGGCGTGACAAACATGGTATCAGATCCTAAGGTTTTAAAAGTGTCCTAGGATGTCTCGGAGCCGTGTCTAGTAGAGCCCTTTTTATCGGTATGTTGTCGACCACATCCATAATTAGGGTGCTGCATGGACATTTAGAAAAATACTCTTCATTGTTATTCTGCATCGTGCGATGGAGTGGAGTGTGAGAGTGTCTTTATCTAATTCGTGTGTTGTCCCGATTTTTCAGCAATGGCACCAAAGAAGAGAGCTCGACTCGGCCTAGAGGCCAATTCCACCCCGAGTGTGGTCACGCATCCTTTGTCTGACGGCGCGGGTGAGAGTGATTCCCAGCCCTGAATTTGCTGGACTCGTCTGTGCCAGGCCAGTCTATCCCTATTCCTGCTCCAGCGGAGGGTACTGAAATCCCTCCCGTTGATGCTTCTGATCTGTCTTCAGTTCCAGCTTCCGGTTCCAGTATTTCTGATGGGGACCTTAGGGGGGCTATTCAGATGTTGACTCGGTTAGTGGCCTCCCAGGCCCAAAGATCTCAGGCTGCCCATGCGTCCTCTAGCGAGCAAAGGGATTCTTCAGGTTCTAGGGTCGACCAGTTTCTGCGGTTAGCCCCTCCAGAGTTTACAGGCACCGACCCAGAGGCTGACCCTCAAGATTTTATAAATGAAATGTACAAGACTCTCCGGGTTTTGAAGACTGCTGAAACTGAGGGAGTTGAGTTGGCTTCCTACCGTCTAAAGGGGGCAGCATATTCATGGTTTGAGATGTGGGAGAGTTCCCGTGGGGAGCGGATCCCTCCAGCGAGGTGGGTCGAGTTCGTGGATACCTTTATGGATCACTTCTTGCCTACTGAGACTATGGCAGCCCGTGCTGCAGATTTCGAGGTCTTTAAGCAGGGCCACATGAGTGTGTGGGAGTACCATATGGAGTTTGTGCGCTTGTCAAAGTATGCCACCCACATGATGCCGACTATGGAGGCCAGAGTTCGTCGGTTTGTTCAGGGCCTTGGTCCCTTGGTTTTCAATGAGGCTTCTACAGCTGCTTTGCATTCGGATATGAACTACGGGAAGATTGTGGGCTTCGCCCAGGCTACGGAGGCGTGCAAATTGAAGATAAGGTCAGAAAGAGAGAGTAGTGGTAGAGCCCGGTCAGCGGGCAACGCTGGGAGCTCGGTTGGAGGGGGGCGACCAGCCCTTGGGAGAGGGTCATCAGGACCACTTCAGTCCTATTCTTAGTCCTCAGCCAGTGCACCGACATCAGAGTGCAGTTATCAGCAGGGAGGTCGCGTAGGGCCCGGTTAAGATAGCAGGAGTTTCCACCAATTAGGTAGTTTTGGTAGGGGGTATAAGCAGCAGCGGAGGGCCCCATGCCCTAGGTGCAGGAGGCCTCATTCTGGGCCATGTTACTTGGATATGCCGGTATGCTTCAGATGCGGAGAGAGAGGTCACACCCAGTGGAGGTGTCGTGTGCCCAGTCAGGGCACGGGTGGAAGCACTCCTCAGCCGTCCGGTTCTTCAGCCGCTGCATCTTCAACAATCCCTCCAGCTCAAGCAGGGCGCGGTACAGCTAGGGGTAGAGCACGGGGTCAAAGCCTCTATGCTTTGAGTGGTCGCCAGAATGCGGAGGTTTCTCTAGATGTTGTCACAGGTATTCTGTCTGTGCAAATGCTTAATGTTTATGCCCTTATTGACCCGGGATCCTCTTTGTCATATGTTACTCCATTTATTGCTTCAAGTTTTGGGATAAAATCTGAACAACTTCTTGAGCCGTTCTCAGTATCGACTCCGGTTGGTGATTCCATTACGGTCGCGCGAGTCTATAGGAATTGTGTTGTCACGGTGTGTGGTCGGGATACCACGTCCGATCTCATTGAATTAAAGATGGTAGATTTTGATGTTATCATGGGAATGGATTGGCTTTACTCATGTTTTGCTAAACTCGACTGCCGAACCAGAATTATGAGGCTCGAATTTCCTAACGAGCCCGGCATTGAGTGGAAAGGGAGCGATGTCGTGCCAAGGGGTAGGTTTATTTCCTATATTAAGGCCTCCAAAATGATTAGGAAAGGATGCATTTATCATTTGGTCCGGGTTGCGGACACCGCTTCAGAGGTGCCAGCTCCCAAGTCTGTGTCGGTCGTGAATGAGTTTCTGGGAGTGTTTCCGGATGAGTTGCGTGGGATTCCGCTAGATAGAGAGATTGATTTCGGGATTGACATATTGCCAGATAAGCAGCCAATATCTATTCCACCGTACAGAATGGCACCAGCAGAATTGAGAGAGTTAAAAGAGCAATTGAAAGATCTATTAGAAAAAGGTTTCATCCGACCAAGTGTGTCGCCTTGGGGCGCGCCGGTTCTTTTTGTCAGAAACAAAAGATGGATCACTTTGAATGTGCATTGACTATCGGCAGCTCAACAAGGTCACCATCAAGAATAAATATCCATTGTCTCAGATAGACAATTTGTTTGATCAATTGCAAGGTGCTAGGTTCTTCTCAAAGATCGATTTACGGTCTGGGTATCATCAGTTAAAGATAAGGGAGCAGGATATTCCTAAGACCGCCTTGAGGACTCATTATGGGCATTTTGAATTTTTGGTAATGTCCTTCGGGCTGACCAACGCTCCAGCAAGCTTTTACGGACCTTATGAATCGGATTTTCAAGCCATTTCTAGACTTCTTCGTGATTGTTTTTATTGATGACATCCTTGTCTACTCGCGAAGTCGGAAGGATCATGTTGATCACCTTAGAGCAGTCCTGCAGACTCTTCAACAACACCGCATGTATGCTAAATTTTCGAAATGTGAGTTTTGGCTGGAATCAGTTGCGTTTTTGGGTCATGTGGTCTCTAGGGAAGGAATTCAAGTTGATCCCCAAAAGATTGCAGCAGTGAAAGATTGGCCGAGACCTACGACCCCGACGGAGATTCATAGCTTCTTGGGCCTAGCCGGGTATTATCGGAGATTTGTGGAGGGATTCTCTACTCTCGCCTCCCCATTGACTAAGTTGACGCAGAAAGTAGTTAAGTTTCAGTGGTCCGATGCTTGTGAAAAGAGTTTTCAAGAATTGAAGTCAAGATTGACTTCAGCACCAGTGTTAACTTTGTCGGAAGGTACGGAGGGATTCGTGGTTTACTGTGATGCGTCGAGAGTTGGCTTAGGTTATGTGTTGATGCAGCATGGTAAAGTTATAGCATACGCTTCAAGGCAGGTCAAGAATCATGAGAAGAATTATCCGACGCATGATTTGGAGCTCGCAGCAGTTGTGTTTGCATTGAAAGTTTGGCGGCACTATCTTTATGGGGTCCATGTGGATGTGTTCACGGACCACAAAAGCCTTCAGTACCTATTCAAACAGAAGGAGCTGAATTTAAGGCAGCGAAGGTGGCTAGAATTGCTCAAAGATTATGATATGGATATTTTGTACCATCCAGGGAAGGCGAATGTGGTAGCCGACGCTCTTAGTCGGAAATCCATGGGTAGCTTAGCACATTTGGAGGCCGGTCAGAGGCCTTTGGCTCGGGAGGTTCATCGGTTGGCCAGTCTTGGGGTCTGTCTTCGCTTGTAACGGAAGTCAAGAAAAAGCAATTCAGGGACCCAGCATTAACACAATTGAGGGAAGAAATTTTAAAACACAAGACTTCAGCGTTTTCTCTTGGCAAGGATGACGGTGTCTTGCGATATCAGGGGAGAATATGTGTTCCAGATGTAGATGATCTCCGGGGGAGGATAATGGCAGAGGCTCATAACTCCAGGTATTTTATTCACCCAGGTTCCACGAAAATGTATCACGATCTCAAGGAGATTTATTGGTGGAATGGCATGAAGAGGGGTGTAGCGGACCTGGTGTCTAGGTGTTCGAATTGTCAGCAGGTGAAGGCCGAGCATCAGAAGCCCGGTGGGATGACGCAGCTGATGGATATACCGACGTGGAAATGGGAGATGATCAACATGGACTTCGTGGTAGGGTTACCTCGCACTCAGCGAAAGTTCGACTCAATTTGGGTGATAGTGGATCGACTCACGAAATCAGCTCACTTCTTGCCAGTTAAGTCCACTGATACTGCGGAACAATACGCCCAGTTGTATATCAAGGAGATAGTCAGGCTTCATGGCACTCCAGTTTCTATTATCTCGGATCGAGGGGCTCAATTCAGCTAACTTTTGGAGGAAATCTCAGCAAGGTCTGGGTACTCAGGTAAATCTCAGCACAGCTTTCCACCCACAGACGGACGGCCAGGCGGAGCGAACTATTCAGACGCTTGAGGATATGTTGTGATCTTGTATTTTAGATTTCAAGGGTAGCTGGGATGATCACTTGCCGCTTATAGAATTTGCTTACAATAACAGCTTCCATGCTAGTATTCAGATGGCCCCATTTGAAGCATTGTACGGGAGGAGATGTAGGTCCCCAATCGGATGGTTTGAGGTTGGTGAGGCAGAATTGATAGGGTCGGATCTTGTGCACCAGACTATGAAAAAAGTTAGGGTCATTCAGAAAAGGATGAAAACTGCTCAGAGTCGTCAGAAATCATATGCGGGTGTTCATCGCAGAAATTTAGAGTTCCAAGTAGATGATTGGGTATTCTTGAAGGTGTCTCCCATGAAGGGAGTCATGCGGTTCGGAAAGAAAGGGAAGTTGAGCCCAAGGTATGTCAGGTCGTATCGGATTGCTTAGCGGATAGGACAAGTTGCGTATAGGCTTGAATTGCCCCCTGAAATGTCCTTAGTGCATCCGGTGTTCCATGTGTCTATGTTGAAGAAGGTAATTGGATATCCTTCCGCCATTGTGCCAGTTGAGACCATTGAGGCTAGCGAGGAATGTAAAGACCCGTAAAAAATTCTTGCTTAAAATAACGTCCGAATAAGTCCCCAAGTCGATACCTCTGAGGAAATCCTTAAATCGGACCTTGGTTTTTGTAAAAATACCCCGAGAATTGAAAGAACTTAATTTTTCCAGAAATTGGGTGTTATGCAACGCACTATGCAATTGTATAACGTGTATGCGGACTGCATAGTGGTCGCATACACGGGCAGTTCACTGCCCAACTGAAGGGGGTGTTATGCGACGCACAATGCGATCGCATAACGTGTATGCAGACCGCATTGTGGTCGCATACCCGGGAAGAATGTTTCCAAAAATTTGGCCCACCTGAGGGCCATTATGCGGTCCAAGATGCAAACCGCATGTCAGGAATGCGATCGCATCCTGACCGCATATCCGTCGCGACCTGTTATTTTTCTAAAATTTTATACCCGACCCCAGTTTCATTTAACCCCCACCCCCTTCCATTTTAACAAGTTTCTGAACAAAAATAGAGAGAAGAAAAGGAGAGTTCTTGAGAGAGGAAGTGGTCCTTCCATTATAGTGATTTTCAAGGTCCCTCAGGCCCGGTAATTTGAGCAATCCCATTCTTCCCCATTCCAACAGGTAAGGGTTCCTAATCCCTCTTTCTCCTTTTTCCATAAATTTCTGATTTTTAAACAAAGGGAGGGTTGTCATGAATTGATTCTTGAAAATAGTCACTAAGACCTTGCATGCATGTTTATAAATGGTGTGAATTTGTAAAAGGGAGTGACTTGGGCTAAAACTTCACAAGATAGGGTTGGTGGCCTTATGGGTTCACCTAGTGTTTGACAAATTGCTTGAGGGAGAATCCGAATTGCATGCATGACTTCAATTCTGAGTTGAATATGTTTAATTATGCATTAGATTGGCGATACTAGTCGGTTCGGTGATTTCAAGTAGGAGTGAAAAGGGAAACCCGATTCCCGGTATGTATGGCTAATTTTAACCCTCGTAGAGTCACCCCGTTAGTGTTCGAGCATACGGTATGTGTAATTGCATGAGATTATGTGAATTACTATCTTAGTTGATTGCCACCCTTCTGTGCTATACAAGTTGTGAACGGTGTTTTGGTGTGCTTATCTTATTAAGCGCCAAGCTTGTAATTGTTGAAGTTATTGATATGAAACGATGTAGATAAGTTGAATGATGATGGCAATACTTTGTACATGAATCATTACCTGGTGAAAATTCAGGTGCCTTGAGCCCAAGCTAATAAACTGTTAAATGAGAATCTGTAATCCATGAAGGAAAGGCCATGTGATGAAATTATTGTTATTGTTGCCGTTACAATGTAGTTATGAGTGATGTTTCTTGAAATATGAATTGTCAGGCGGGGTAAAGTTGTTGGCACACTATATATGATTCATGGTTTGATACCGGTCTTCTGTGACCGTGATCGTTTGGTTGTTACGAATGATGTTCCTTGATAATGGGAATCTTTGTGGTTCTCCCGTTGATTGTTGTGAACTTACGTTCCTTGTGAAGATTGCCTTTGTGATCAAATCGGTGGTATGTGTTCATTGTCAGGTGGGATCGGGTTGCGCGCCGCAACACGGAGCAATAAGGGAGGGCGAGGTAATAAGGGTGAGAGCAGGGTATAAGGGTGGCCGAGGTAATAAGTGTGGAAGGGGTAATAAGGATGGAATGTGATCATTATCACTTGTGAATATGGAGGTGTTACTAATGTCAGGGAAATTTGTGAAACTCTGGATTTGGTTGTTGTGATTTACGTGTAATGTTTGTTGAATTCTATTAACTGCCTTTTTTTATCTGTGTACTGCTTGATTGTACTTGGGGTAAAGTTTGACCATACATACTAGTACTATTCCACAATACTAACGTCCCTTTTGCCGGAGGCGCTATATCTTTTATATGGATGTAGGTGGTTCCGCAGCAGGTAGCTCAGCCCGTCACTAGTGGTGCCTCTCTTCATCTTCTCAACGATTTTGGTGAGCCCCTTTCCTCCTCGGGGCCGTGTGTGGACTTTACTACTTTATTTTGCTCATATTAAAAAGGTATATCCGGGGCCTTGTTACCGGCAAGTATGTAAACTCTCCAGCAGTCGTAGAGGCTCCGTAGACACAATGTGGGTAGTGTAAATATATGTATTTTTGGGTATTAACATTACGTACTCGGAACCTTAAACCATGATGGAAAAATTATGTATGTACCGCTATTACGTATGTTATGTTAACATGTTAAAAGAAGAAAGCAATGAAGACATGTTGTAAGATGCACTTGAAACTAAGATCGGCTAACACATTGGAATTAATGTATGTTATGAACGCGGGGTAACACGTTGGGCAGGAAGGGCAAACTAGGTTCTCTTGAATGGGATCACCCGGTTAGGTGTCGGTCTCGCCCCTCGACTTTTGGGGCGTGACATTAGGAGACTCGGCGGTGGTGTCCCGCACATAGGCAAGGTAGGCCAAGCAACCCTTCTCGACCATATGTCGAGCCTTTATGAAGGAAATAACCCGGCTGGAGGCACTAACTGAAGAACCTCTCCATTCTAGTCTAGGCGACTCAGGCATGGCTAAAGTGACTGTCTTGGCATGGCAGTCTAACACAGCATGATAAGGAGATATCCAATCTATGCCTAGGATAACCTCAAAATCAATCATATCCAGCAATAAAAGATCTGCTCTGGTATCGAAACCGCAGAAAGTGACCACACAAGACTAGTAGACTTGGTCTACCACCACAGAATCACCCACATGAGTGGACACATATATAGGAGAACACAAGACCTCACGAGGAATATCCAGAAAATGAGCAAATAGTACGGAAGCATATGAATACGTGGATCCTGGATCAAATAGTACCGAAGCCTCCCTACCACATACTGAGATAATACTTGTGATTACGGCGTCTGAGGCCACTGCATCTGATCTGGCCGGAATGGCATAAAAGCTGGCTGAGGCTCCTGAAGACTGAACTCCCCCAGAGTGAACAGGAACTAACTGACCTCCTCCTGACTGGCCTCCCCCTCTAGGACGACCCTTGCCGACCTGTCCTCCACCTCGAGGCGGCCGGACTGTTGATGTTGAACTCATAGGCTGATAACTCTGCTGCACTGTCTTGCCCCGATACCTGGGAAAAAACCTCCACGTATGACCCAGCTCCCCACACTCGAAGCAACCTCCTGGTGCTACAGCCCGCTGCCCGAAAGAGGAAGAACCCTGAATAGCTGGAGGGCGCCCAAAACCCTCTGGTAAGACACTGAAATAGGAACTAGAGGACCTCTGATGACTGGAACAACTGCTGGGTGCACCCTGGGTGGCTGGGGGACGATAGGAATGCTCTGGCATAGCGCCGAACTGAGGCCTAGCTGAGATACCCTTGGGAGGTAGTGGAGGTGCTGAATATGAGGGCCTACTGAATTTGCCGCCTCCGAACTGATCTCTACCCCTAGCTGGAGCACCCCTAAAGTCACCTGTGAACCTGGCCCTCTTGTCCTGCTGACCTGGCTGACCCTGCTCCCTGCTCCTCATACGGTAGCCCTCAATCCGTCGGGCTATCTCGACTACAAGCTGGTATGGGGTACCCATCTCTACCTCTATGTCCATATAGGCCCTAATACCTGGATGCAAGCCTGCCATAAACCGCCGCACCCTCTCGGCATCAGTAGGCAATATCATAAGGGCATGGCGAGACAACTCGGAAAATCTAGCCTCATAATCAGTCACTGACATCTGCCCCTGCTCTAGTCGCTCAAACTGACCCCGTAGCTCCTCCCTCTCAGAAGGTGGAATGTATCTGTCTAGAAATAACTGAGCGAACTGATCCCAAGTGACAGGAGGAGAATCTGCTGGCCTGCTGAGAATATATGACTGCCACCACCTGCGAGCTCTGCCCTCTAACTGAAATGTGGTGAAATCCACTCCATGGGACTCCAAAATCCTCATGTTGTGCAGTTTGTCCCTGCACCTATCAATTAAATTCTGGGCATCCTCTCCCTGCTCAGCCCCGAAGACTGGAGGGTGAAGTCGGGTCCATCTATCCAACATCTTCTATTGGTCACCCTCTACAACTGGCCTGGGCTCTGGGGCTGCTACTACGGGCTGAACCCCTCCCACGGGCGGTGTGCCCGGGGTATGACGTGTTGCTGCTGCCTGACCTATGGCCTGAGCGGTAGGAGTCTGGACTCCCCCTCCCGCCTGAGAAGTAGCAGGGTCGGCTGGAAATAAACCAGCCTGAGACATAGTGTCCATGAATCTCAGCATACGGCCCATGACCTCCTGGAAGCCTGGCCCCGTCATGAAATCCACTGGCGCAGGTGCTACTGGAGGCACCTCATCCTGCTCCTCTATAATAGGGTCCTCTGGTGGTGCCACTGGCGTAGCTCTGGGACGTCCTCGTCCCCTGCCTCGAGCAGGTACTCTTCCCCTGCCTCTACCCCGACCTTGGGCAGCCAAGGCAGCGGCCTCTCCTGGACCAGGAACATTGGATGCACGCGTCCTCACCATCTGTGAGAGAATAGAAGAATAAGTTTGAGTACATCATAGATTGCACGATAGGATATGAATAAAGGGAAGTTTCCTAACACCACATAGCCTCCTGAAGATAAGTACAGACATCTCTTTACCGATCTGCAAGACTCTACTGGGCCTGCCCGTGACTCGTGAGACTTACGTGAACCTAGTGCTCCGATACCACGTTGTCACGACCCAAATCTCGATTCAGGTCGCGATGGCGCCCAACGGCGAGGTTAGGCCAGCCAATATAGAAACACTAAGGGTTACCATTCTCCGTTACGCAAATTTCATCTTTTAACCAATTTTAAACAGATATAAACATGATAATGGCGGTGAGGTGAAATAAAACTACAAGTGCGGAAAATCAACCAGTAGGCATGTCGCATAACATATGTACAGCCAACGACCCAAAATATACACTCGTGTGTGCCAGGAACTAGTGTCACGAGTTCCATGAGCAACTACTGAATATACAATGACTACAATATATACAGAGTCTCCGTCTGAATGAAATGGACAGAGAAATATAACAAAAGAGCTCCAGGGTGCTGCTAGGAAGTCGTCGGCAAAGCAGCTCACCGAGAAGTATGACTACGCTATCAATATCCAGCACCGGCCTGATAGTCAGACATGCCAGCCTCCGGACCTGTACAGTCAAGTATCGAAAAGAAAAGAAAGTGCAGCATGAGTACATATTAAATAAATATGTACCCAGTGAGTATCCTGCCTAAACTCGAAGAAGTAGTGACGAGAGATCGACTCGATACTCACTAAGGTCCAGCAGTAATAACATATGATAGAATATGATGGAATACAACGGGCATGTCATCGGAAATAAGCAACAAGTATATATATCAAAAGAAGAAAATCCAAACAATTGCTGAACTAAACAATAAAGCATTTTCAAGGGTAAGACCACCGGACGAAAACAATAATCACAAATTCTTAGATCCGCCGTGGCGTACAGCCCGCTCCCATAAGGTACCTTCTACACTCGTTGTGGCGTACGGTCCGATCCCATATTCATTTCAATTTCTTTTCAACACTGCCGTGGCGTACGGCCCGATCCTATATATTTCACAATTTCTCAACACTACCGTGGCGTACGGCCCGATCCCATATATTTTAATTACTTTCAACACTGTCGGTGCGTACGGCCTGCTCCCATATATTTCACAATTTCTTTTTAATAAAGCCTCAGAAGAATAACACGATGCAAAATATAATTTCATAGTACATATGGCGTTACAATGAATCATATGAAGCATTACAAGGAAAATATATCAGGCATTACAATAAAAGGGCATATAAGGGATTACGAGAAAAGCATACAAGGCATGACGTGGGCCTAACTACCCGGACATAACAATAATAGTCTCTACGTACGGACTCTCATCACTTGGCGCGTACGTAGCCCCCAAACAACTTACACATATCATGTACATCACCTATGGGGACAATTCCCTCTTACAAGGTTAGAAAGGAGACTGACCTCGTGTCGAATCTACCCCTCGGACCACAATTGCGCCCGAAACAACGAACTCTATACCCGAGGACTCGCAACTAGTCAAAAGGTGTGAAATTATATCAATGCATACACAATGTGGGAAATTATCCTAGTTATTCAATAAAACTGTCAATCTTGAAGAATTCCCAATTTCCAACCCCGGCCTCTCATGGTCAAATTCCGAAAATTCTCGAAGGGATCACTCACCTATAGCCTAAGGATCATTAAGGTGTGATTGCTACTTGAATTCATGGCCTAAAATAGAAAAATCACAAAATCCTCAAGAACCCTTATAATTACTACTTAATTATATGATTTTAGATAATTTTGTAGTGAATTTAACTAGGAATTAGTGTTTAAAACTAGTAAAACTATGGAATTTACTTACCTCGATGAAAGTGGTGGAAGATCCCTTGAAGAGCTCTCTAAAAACGTGAAGAGGAAGATGAAAAATGGAGGAAAAATGCTAAGTCCCGTATTTTATAAAACTGCCAAGGGATTCCTTAACTGCGATCGCGACAAGGGGCATGCGATCGCGAAGGCCAACTGGCCAGACCTCTGCGATCGCGGCAGAGGTCCTGCGATCGCGAAGACCAACTTGCCAGACCTCCGCGATCGCGACGGAGGTCCTGCGATCGCGAAGAACAAACTCACCCGGCCCAGACGCGACTCTATGCGATCGCGATGAAAGGTTGCGATCGCGAAGGTGTGGAACCCAGACCTCTGCGATCGCGATGGAGGAAGCTGCGATCGCAGAGAACAATCAACAGCCCAGCAAAATCCTTCTCCGCGATAGCAACCCACCATCTGCAATCGCAGAGAAGGAAACCAGATAGCAGAAATTCTGGTTTTTCCAACTTAACTCCCGGGGTCTAAAACACACCCGAGCCCCTCGGGACTCCGTCCAAAAGCACTGGCAAGTCTGTATTCATGATACGGACTCGCTCGAACTTCCGGAACTTGAATAACAACAACGAAACTCAGAATTCAACCCCAAAACCAAATTGAATCAACACTTAAGAACTTGAAATTCTAGAATTCACTTCAATGCGCCGAACCGGCCTAAACTACTCGGAATGACTTAAAATTTTGCAGACAAGTTAAAAATGACATAACGGAACTATTCCCGGTCTAGGAATTTCATTCGGACCTCAGGAACATAAAATCACATTTCAAGCCAAATTTCAAATTCTTTAAAAACCTCAAAACTTCATTAACTCCATTTTCCTCATTTTGATCCGAAACCAATCAAATCAAGTCTGTTTCATACCAAATTGCACAGATAACTTACATAACACATATTGAACCTGTTCCGGGCTCCAAAATTATAATACGGGCCCGGCAGCACAGGTTTCACACCAAGGTTCATTTTCATAAGCCTTTAATATTTTCACAAAACAATTTTCTTTAAAAATTCATTTCTCGGACTTGGGTCCTCGGAATTCGATTCCGGGCATACGCCCAAGTCCCATATTTTTCTACGGACCGTCGGATCATGGATCCGGGTCCGTTTATCAAAAATGTTGACCAAAGTCAACTTTATTCAATTAATTATCAAAAAATTAACTCTTAATCAAGTGTTCACATAAAGGCTTCCCGGCTACGCGCCCGGGCTGCGCACGCATATCGAGGTAAGATTAATGGAGGCTTTCGAGCCTCGGAACACAGTCAAAATTAGATGCACATAAGATGACCCCTTTTTGGGTCATCACAATTACCCTACTATTACTAGAGGAACCAACTTAAACATGAGAAGTTTTAACGGTAGGGACAGTTGAGGGTGTCCAAATAGACACGGGTGGACAGTGGCAGCAGCAACAGGTGCGGAGAACTGAGGAATAACTGAATCAGACAGAAGAAAGAGGCAAGAGGCGTTTCCTCTGAAACAAAGCCGATGTCTTCATCATCAAACCCACGAGAAAAGAGTTGTTCAGTAGAGTCGCGGGGTGCGACAGGCATCTCTTCATCATAACTTACTAAGGTAGCACGTTCAGACTCGTGCATAGGAACAGAACTGGGAGGAGGAGTTGTGAACAACTAATTTTTTACCACACTCAAAGTATATACTATTTTAGTGTAAATATTTCTTTAGGACCTAATCTTAATATTATATATATATATATATATACACACACATACATATTTAGCACATGTGAATATTTAGTTTCCCTATATTGTAAGAAATGTTGGTTATTCTTCTTATCTTCATAATTTAATTATCTCTTAAAATAAAAGACAAAAAAAAAATTCAAAATGAAATAAAATCACATTAAAGTGATGAAGTTTGTTATCAAACTTTATTAAAAAAAAATCTGATTTTACTTTTAGAAAATAAAACCATAACCCCAGTTTCCCCATACCCCTCACGTCCTATTCTTCATTTCCCCACTTCCCCCCTCACAATCCCATATTCCCACTTATAATTATTTTGCACAAAGAGTAGATAACTACTTTCGTTCCTCTTTATAAATAGGAGAAGGATTAAAACAAAAGGGGCCGGAGAATTTGAAAAGGAAAAGAAACAGGAAAAAAAATGCGCAAGTGAAGAAAGAAAAAGAGTTTGAAAACGGAGTTTGAGGTTTCGTTCATGGTTTCGAGTTCGAGGTTCTAAAAAAGTTAATATTGCTAACTTTAGAAATCAGTAGATTGTGGCTTTGATTTTATTATAGAAAGCTTTTGTCAAGGTTCATATCCTCTATCTTTGTTGCTACAACCTTTTAATTTGTATGTATTTTGTGGGTTTGTGATGTTTAATGTGATGTTTATCTTATTTCATATTATTTGTATTGTTTAGTTATCTCCTTAGTTTCTTTTAGTCATGATTCTGATGCCATATATAGTGCTAGGTAAATTATAGTTACTTGAATTCCCATTTTGCTGCTAAAGTTAAAAATTAATTATAGGAAGTATTTTATTATACAACACAAAGTATTGATTATTTTATCTCCTCTTAGTATATGACGATTTTCAGTAGTTTTGTAAAGAATGTTAAATAAAAATGAGAATGTCATTAAGAAGGTTTGGTTAAAGTACTGCTAAGATATCTCATACCTACTGTTTGGTTTAATTTTCTTTTAAAAAGAAATGGTCTTTTAACTAAATGGATAAAGTATTTTTGAAGAAGAAAGTCCATAGTTTGCTCGTTTCTTTCTATTTTCTTAACATGGGTAAAAATATATATATAAATTTAGAGGTCTCCATTCTCGTTTAATTGCCAAAATCGCTAAGAAAAGTCACAATTTTATTTTGTTTTATAACTTAGTTGTATAATAGACTTGGTAAATAGTTTAGCAAAAAGATTTCATATTCTTTCCATAGCCTTATATCCCTAAATTATAGCCTCACAATAATTTCAAGCTAAGGAGTGAAATACTGTAAATAGACTAGAAAAGCTTTACACACACTTTAAATATTAGTTCATGTGTTCATACCCGAACCTTGGATTGGTATGCTTAAATAAAAAAAGGATCATGTGCGCACTCCGTGTCTCGATGCCTTAATATTTAAAATAATTATATTTTAACCATGTGTACATTCTGTATCTTGGTTTAACATTTAATTTCAAAAAAGGACCTTATGTGCGTTCTGCATCTTGGTGAACACAATTAATAAAATATAATAATTAATTAAGCGGTAATAAATAAGTCATAATCAATAAAATACAAGAATAATCAAGAATTGATTTAAGCCGAACATTGGCCAATAAAGCGACCGTGCTAGAACCACGAGAATCGAGGGGTGCCTTACACCTTTCCCTCGGTCAACAGAATTTCTTACTCAGTCTTCTGTTTTCGTAGAAGGGGGTTCAAATAAAAGGTGACTTGGAACACCAAAACACATTTCCAAGTGGTGACTCCAAATAATAAATTATCCCTTTTTGAAACGTCACTTTAATTGGAAAAAACTCTTCTAACTCAACCACGTGATAGGACTGTGTGGACATAAAAGAGGTGTGACAGCTATGGTGACTCCGCTGGAGACCATTAATAAGAATTCGAGCTTTGTACATTGATTCGTGTTTGGCTTATATCATGTTTTGAATATTATTGTGTTTGCGAGCCTAATGTGCTATTTGTCACTTATTTACCACTTTTAATATTTATTTGAACTGTGATATAAATTGTATCCTCTCTCGCACCCCTCTGAGTCTTCTTATAGGTAGTTATGTTGCGTTTTCCTACCAGCATCACAAAAATGTTTGTCTTGAGATAAATCTAATTAGCCTACCAGCTTCTGGTGAAGAATTTAGTCATACATGATTAGGCGGGAGAGCCGTTAGCTAGCCAGAGCTATTCTACTACTGGTGATGCTTGAAGCTCCTCGGCTCGGGTTATCCACCCGGGTAAGCCAGGTCTAGATACCATCTCCTTTAAGATTTGAAAACTTAGAAGAACAAGCCACAAGAAATGAATATCCCTAGTAGGCTATATTTTATTTGCATCATGTGCATTGGAATTAGCGGGACTCGGCACAGGGGTCGGGCCCGTCTAGGACAGGTACTAATTTTCAGACCAGCATGTTCATCTTTCTGTGTTACATGTAACATTATTTGGTAGGCTTTACTCAAATGTTGACCGACTTTAATATAGATTAATTGAACAAAGGAGAGGGAAAGAGAAAATATCCCCCCAAGTTTTCATAACGTACCTTTTTAAAAAAATAAAATAAATAAAATTTTGAAGGGTTTTGGTCCACAAAATCATAATTTTCAAAATAGTATCTTTAGTTATTTTAACTGAATTACGTGGGTCTGATTCTCACCGGATGTGAGATGCGTAGGAAATCTCATCGGTTCCGGCCCCCAATTTTCAAAATAAAAAAATTTCCTTTAATTCCTTCTTTAGAAATCTTCCTTTAGAAAATTTCAAATAAAAAAAATTAAAACCAAAAAAATTTTCTTTCATTCGAAAAGAAAATAAAAATAAAAATAAATAAAAAATAGTTTATTTAATTTATTCCTGATCTCCCTAAACTACGTAATGGTCTGATTCATGCGGCGTCATGAAACGTAGGCAATCCCCATCGGATGCAATCATAACCATAATTAGTCTTGAAAAAAAAGAGAGGATGATTTTAGGAATTAAAAAAAAGGGAAAGAAAAGAGAACGCTAAATTCAATATGAAAACAAGCCAATAAACCAATAAGCCGGGATGAAGCATGAAGCCTTCCAAACTCATTCTAGAAATGAAAATAGCATTAGGTGCATGACATACAACGTGTGATTAATATCTGCAAAATGTCTAACTCTAACACATTTGTTGTTTGTCATCTAAAATATATAGTTAAATAGAGGTGGTTGGTTTGTGGTTTAAACAGGTGACTCACCCTTACAACACGAGATCAAAAGGGAAAAGTAGAATGACAAACAACAGTGATAATGAGTCAGATAATGATGATGTCCATGGACAATTGGTCGAACAGAGTTCAGGACTGGTTGAAGAAGTAAGAGTGTTGAAGCAACAATAGGAAGAGATGTACCAAGCTTGGGCGAATGGACGGGCGCCGCCCCCACTACCCATAGGGTGTTCGGTTAATCTTCACAATGTGTCAGTTGCAAATCAAGTGCCCATCTCTCTAACGAGTAACCCATTGTACCAATCTGGTTTAAGTCCGAGCATTAACCTTCCCACGATACTCAGTACCTCCATTTCGCGTCCTCCAATTGCACCCCTCAGAAATGATCCACCTACTGTACCCATTGTCCCTACTTTCATTGTTCCTCAACCGGCTATTGCTAAAAAGCTCAACAATGATCCACAACTGAATGATCACGATGCTCGACATTACTCTCCAGAACTGGCTTTCAATGTTCCAGATTCATACAAGCATACTCCTCATAACAAGTTTCCAGCTGAGATCGAAAAGCTCAACAAGAATACGGAACAAAATGAAATGGATAGAAAAATGAAGAGCTTGGAACAAACCATGAGAAACATACAGGGTTTGGGAGGCAACAAGAGCGTTTCGTTCAACGATTTATGCATGTTCCCCCATGTTCATTTTCCACCCGGCTTCAAGACCCCAAAGTTTGACAAGTATGATGGGCATGGTGATCCTGTTGCCCATTTGAAGAGGTATTGTAACCAATAAAGGGGAGCAGGAGCCAAAGAAAAATTACTCATGGCTTATTTTGGAGAAAGTTTGACAGGAATTGCTTCCGAGTGGTTCATAGATCAAGACATCTCTCACTGGCATGTGTGGAACGACATGGCTCAAGATTTTGTCCAACAGTTTCAGTACAATATTGATATAGTTCCAGACCGCTCCTCTCTTGTCAACATGAAGAAGAAACCAACAAAAAGCTTCAGAGAATATGCAATCAAGTGGAGAGAGCAGGCTGCTAGGGTCAAACCACCAATGAAAGAGGCAGAAATGATTGACTATTTTCTCCAAGATCAGGATCCTGATTACCTCTATTACATGTTGGCCGCTATTGGTAACCCTTTCGCTGAGGCGATTAAGATTGGTGAAATAGTTGAGAAAGGCATGAAGTCAGGCAAAATTGTGAGTCATGCAGCCCTTAAAGCATTTTGCATCCCCGTCGGTCAGCCACATCTATGATGGTAGCTTCGCTGATGTTGAGGAACGGCTATGAACCAGGAAAAGGATTAGGATCCTCTCTGCATGGAATTGTGAACCATATTGCTCCATATTTGAAGAAAGATACCTTTGGTTTGGGTTTTAAACCAACATCATCTGACATAGACACAACCAAGGCCCGCAAAAAGAATGGTTGGAATTTGTCCAAACCAATCCCTCACATTGCCTACTCTTTTGTCAAGCCACAATTTGAAGAAGTCCAATATCCTTCTACTCAGAATGACATTGACGAAGTTTGCCAGGGTCTCAAGGAGATGTTCTATGAGATCAATATGGTTCAAGTTGGTGAGATCACCAACCGTGCAAGTGTTTAGTTGATTGGTTCAGATACCTCATTCAACAACTGGGAAACAAATCCTCTTCCCATCCAGAAGGAGTCTTGGTAGTCTGTTTTGTTGCGTTTTCTGTATTTGGATTATTTTAAGGGTTGTAATCCAGATATTTTAGTTTAATTGCTTTTATTTGATGTTAATCCTTCAATCCTTTCAAAATCAATAAAATGAAGTTCCAGTTTCATAGTAAAATTATGTCTTTTCCTTTCCCTAATTTTTGTTAATTTCTTATCCTTTTCAGTTTCGCTAATGTTGGCTTTAAAAACATGACATGCATGTGGAATTCATGCCCAGATCTTAAAACGATGTCTAATCTCGAAATAATGAATCAAGAAGTTGAGATTCCCCCTCCCCTAATCAATTTTGAAGCAAGGATCGAAGACATTGACTGGGTCAAGTCCCGATTGGAACAGTAATTTAATTGATGAAAAAGTGTTGGGCGACAGTTTGTTTTGGTCAATTATACCAACAAAGAGTGGCATGCGCTTACAACATGAAAGTGCGCCCAAGACAATTTGAGGTAGGACAACTTATTTTAAAATGTATCTTTCCGCACCAGGAAGAAGCAAAAGGAAAGTTCACCCCGAATTGGCAAGGTCCTTACCTAGTCAAGAAAGTATTGTCAAAAAATGCTCTACATTTGGCAGATATAGAAGGAAAGGTGACAGATATATCTGTCAACGTGGATACGGCCAAGAGATACTATGTCTGACATGACTCTGTGGGGACGTTTTTATACTTAATATTCTCAGGTTGGGATGACGAAAAGCTCTCATTCTCGCTACCCAAACACCGGTCAACCCTAGTTAGCCTTTGAAGCTTTGTTTATATTATTTCTTTGTTTTCCCCTCATTTGGAACCAATGTACTTAATCTTTTAAAAGAAAAAAAACATATATCAAAAAACAAATCACAAAAAGAAAAAGAAAAAAGAAAACAAAAGCAAAAAAAACATCAAAACAAGTTCATGTTAATTGAACTACGTCCGACCTGATTCCGAAATGATACGTAGGCAGCCTCACTCTGGGTTCGGTCACACTAAAATAAAAATTCACATTTCCCAGTATTCAAAGAAACTGGGGCATGATTTTATTTTATTTTTCAACGGTTTTCCGTCAAAATGGTTCCAAAAGTTGTAATCCAGTTGAATAGTTTTTTTTACCTTTCCCTGTTAAGACCTTCTGATCAACTTTCGAGAATTCTAAGTTGGTATATTACGGTGATGCCTCAGCCATTGTAAAGAGAGAAAATAAAATAAGAGTCTTATTGGTGAAAACCCTCACGGGCACTAGGTCACCAAGTACTCTTATTTTTTAGGGAGTCGGAGACGATCGAAGAGGCAGCAAAAATAGTAACTTTCGATCAGGGAGAGCTCAACAAGGTCGAGACCAAGATGATGGATATTCCAAGGAAGATCGAAGAAGATGAATGAAGGTTTATACCTACCCCTAACTGGCACTATGAATCCAATCCCATCTACATAGATGTTCCTAGCCACGAGATGAGGGGGTTCTCTACAAGCCTTAGCAACCGCTTTCCTGCGGACCTTATGTAAACAAAAAGCAGCGAAGAAAACAAGACACTAAGTTGTTGCGCTAGCGCACTACGGCTTTTCAGCCTCCTGCAGGTCCCTTCATTCCCTCCGCCTTACAATAGTGAGTTGAGAGAAAGGCAAATGAGAGAGGTCAATTGGTAAAAACCCACAAAGGGCACCGTTGATCGATCCCGGCACAAGCATGTTTAAGACAAAGAACTCAGTTTCAAAGTGAATTTTACAACGGATTTTGAGAATTAGACGGTTCAGACGGATTGAGCATCCAGTCCAAAGTGCATGTCATGTTCATTGAAGTCAGCATATTCCTCCAGATAAGTCCTTTTATTTTTATTTTTCTTATCTGAAAGGTACACTTCTTGATTAAGTTGTAATACCTATTAGTTCACCTTCTTGTTTTCTTTCGTACTATTCTTTTTTAGTCCTTTTCAGTCTAATTTCGTCAAAGCAAATCAAAGAAAAGGCCGCAAAATTGGTTACAGTTTTCCCTGTTACATGAAGCAAAACTTTCTGGGCATGAACAACATAGGCAAAGGCATAAAGCCACCTTTGATTTTCCCTGAGGAGAAAAAATCTTGAAGGATGGAACAATGTGTCAAGGGTCGACAAAAGTTATTCAGTTAAAAGTTGTTCTGCGAGCAAGGTTGTTTGCACCATAAACACAAATGGTGATAGGCGCAAAATAGTCAGGTTTTGATGCTGAGAAAGAAGATCTCCAGAAAGTAATGACAGAATCTCTCGGTAATTTGTACGACCATTGACGGAGTCAGTGCTTCTTACAAGTGTAATGAACGCAAGGTCAAGTCGCCCAAGAAATCAAGGCCACAAACTGACCACCATTTTAAAACTTACAAATTTTTCTTTGTTAAGAACAAGAATAGAACAGTTTTAGGAAACAGTTCGTGAAAAGAGGGACACCACCAAGTGAAGTTCTCAAATCCTTAGTTTTCTTCTAGTATACATGTAATCATTTTATTCTTAGTTTCATTATAGGGAATCAATACCTTATCTTCAACACAGGGTACCACATCCCCTGGTCGCATTACTTTTTACCTACACAGTGTACAACATTCCCTAGTAGCATCCCAGTGGACCCTGAGCCTCACCTTATTTCCAATACAGGGTACTATATCCCCTGGTTTCATTTCTTATTGCTAACATAAGGTACTACATCCCCTTGCATTTTTTTTCTCTCTGCCTTCATAGGGTACGACATTCCCTAGTAAAATCATAGAGATCCAAGAGCCTCATCTTATCACCAACACAGGGTACTACATCCCCTGGTTGCATTAATTTCTTCCAATATAGGGTACGACATTCCCTAGTAGCATCATAGAGCTCCACAAGCCTCATTTTATTGCAAACATAGGGTACAACATTCCCTAGTAGTACCACAGAACGCTCCAAGCATTATCTTATTGCCAACGCAGGGTTCTACATTCCCTGACTGCATCTTATTGCCAACACAGGGTACTACATCCCCTGGCTACATTTATTTTCTGCCTACATAGGGTACAACATTCTCTAGTAGAATCTCAGTGAGCCACGGGTCTCATCTCATTTCCAAACACAGGGTACTACATCCCCTCGTTTCATTTTATTGCAAACATAGGGTACGACATTCCCTAGTAGCATCCTAGAGCGCCATGAGCCTCATCTTATCGTCAACACATGGTACTACATCCCATGGTTGCCTTCATTCTTGTTAACATTGGGTACGACATCCCCTTTATTTATGAAAAAAATGTATCTTTCTCAATTCTTTATTCTGAAATAGCAAAGATAGTTTAATGTGTTTTCAATAACTCAAAAAAATTCCTAGTGCAAACTGGGGCAGAAAATTTTTGTTCGTTTTGTTTGTTTGTGATGGCTTGTAGGTTTTTCTCCAAATCACATATTGGATGTGCAAAAATAAGATTCCAGCTCTTGCCGGAGAAAATTGAATGTTTGATCTTGATACCAGCCGCAACTAGCTTTGACATAATGTATGCGGAGACAGAGAATTTCAAGATTTATCTTTCCTCCATCTGATCAAGAAACAAACCTGCAAGAATATTTCATAGTCTGTTGCATCGAGAGCATCAAGTTTCAGTGTAAAGTCAATGATGGAAGCAAGTCAAGAATCAAGACAAGACTCCAGATGGCATTTAGATAGGAATTTCGTAACTCTTAGATTTCAAGATACGTAATTTTCTTTTTATTTTGATGTAATAGTAGGAACCGCGGATCGGAACCTCGACGTAACTTCGCTCAACACTCCATCTAAACATACTCCATTATTCTTCTTCCACTTGAACTACATGTGACCTGATTCCCTTATAACCCGGGATATTTGGCTGCTATGATAACCCGAAAGGGTCATCTTATGTAAATTTAATTGATTGTGTTCCGAGGCTCCGAAAGTATCCGCCAATCTCACCTCATTGTGTGTGCGGGACCCGGGCGCGTAGCCGGGAAGCCTTTAGGTGAAAACTTGATAAAGAGTTGAATTTATGATAATTAATTAAATAAAATTGACTTTGGTCAATATTTTTGGTAAACGGACCCGGATCCGTGATCTGATGGTCCCGGAAGGTACGTAAAGAATATGGGACTTGGGCGTATGAACAGAATCGAATTCCGAGGACCCAAATCCGAGAAATGAATTTTGAAAGAAAATTATTTTTTGAAAAATAATAAAGGCTTATGAAATGAACCTTGATGTGAAACCTGTGCTGACGGGCCCGTATTATGGGTCTGGAGCCCGGAACAGGTTCAATATGTGTTATTTAAGTTATCTGTGAAATTTGGTAAGAAACAAACTTGATTTGGCGGGTTTCGGATCAAAATGGGAAATTTAGAGTTAGTGAAGTTTTGAGAATATTCATAGAACTTGAAATTTGGCTTGGAATGTGATTTTATGCTACCGAGGTCCGAATGCAATTCCGAGATCGGGAATAGTTTCGTTATGTCCTCTGTGACTGGTCTGCAAAATTTGAAGTCATTCCGAGTAGTATAGACTCGTTCGGCTCATTGATGTGAATTCTAGAATTTCTTAAGTTCTTAAGTTGATTCAATTTGTTTTGGGGTTGAATTTTGAGTTTCGTTGTTGTTTTTCATGTTCCAGAAGTTCGAGCGATTCCGTATCATGAATACAGACTTGTTGGTGTCTTTGAACAGGGTCCCGGGGGGCTCGGGTGAGTTTCAGACCCCTCAGAGCTAATTCCAAAACACCAGAATTTTTCTATCTGGTTTTCTTCAGTGCGTTTGCAGGCAATCAGCTGCGATCACACAAGAGGTTGGACCTGGGGTGGGAAAACGACCTGTGCGATCGCACAGGTCTATCCGCGATCGCACAGGGTATGTCTTGACTGGCCCTTTTTGTTCTCCGCGATCGCAGCCCTCACCCCCGCGATCGCACAAAGATGCCAAACCCCCCCCCCC
>ML253207.1:0-19686 GCA_005239495.1 Nicotiana undulata | reverse complement strand
GTAGCGACTACTATTGTTATGTCCGGGTAGTGTAGGACCACAGCATGCCATGTATTCTGCCTTAAATTGAAGTATATGCTTAAATTCATGCTTGATATACTACTGTCTCCCTGAGCTTTCATTTACTTAATAATTGGGAAGGATTGTGATGAATTGAACTTTACATTTGTGTGTGCATGATAGCCGCCTCGTAATTTACATTCCGCGAGCGGCATATGGTTTCCTTCACTCTTACATGAGCGGGCCGTACACCACGGCGGATTTATAGTGCACTTACGATACGGGCCGGTCGATCCCCAGCAGTGCACAGGGATTTATTTAAGAATGCACTTATGGTACGGGCCGGTTGATCCCCGGCAGTGCATGGACAAAGTTACATTATGATACGGTGTGATTACATTGATAGACGCACTTACGGTACGGGCCGGTCGATCCTCGACAGTACGTGGTTGGACTCTCGATAAGCATGCACTCATGGTACGGGCCGGTCGATCCCCGGCAGTGCATAGCTATTCTTCCTCCTGACTCTAGCCGGTTGCTTTACACTTATGTGCGCATGACTGTTTGGTGCTGAATTCCTGATTTATGACGTGACAGGTGGATGGGAAAAGAGACAGGGAAGTTGATACTGCTTTCGATATTTATTTGGAAACTCTGTATTCTCTTTACAATTGGGGTGCATTGTTTACATGTCTACTGTTTTCCTTACATCCTGCTTTACATTATTACTGTTGGACCTTAGTGAGTATCGAGTCGACCTCTCGTCACTACTTCTTCGAGATTAGACGGGATACTCACTGGGTACATATTTATATATGTACTCATGCTGCACTTTCTTTTCTTCTGTACTTGACTGTACAGGTCCGGAGGCTGGTATTTCGGATTATCAGGCCGGGGCTAGGTATTGACTGACTGACTATACTTCACGGTGAGCTGCTCCTCTTGGAGACTTCCTGGCAGCACCCTGGAGTTTTCTTTTGTCATATTCTCTGTCTATTTCATTCAGACTGAGACTCTGTATATATTTTAGTCATGGTATATTCAGTAGTTGCCCGTGACACTCGTGACACTAGTTCCTGGCACACACGTTGTGTATATTTTGGGTTGTTGGCCGTGCATATGTTATGCGACATGCCGATTGGTTGATTTTCCGCACTTGTAGTTTTATTTCACATCACCTGCCATTATTATGTATATATCTGTTTAAAATTGGTTAAAAGATGAANTCCCCGACAGTGCATAGCTATTCTTCCTCCTGACTCTAGCCGGTTGCTTTACACTTATGTGCGCGTGACTATTTGGTGCTGAATTCCTTATTTATGACGTGACAGGTGGAGGGGAAAAGAGACAGGGAAGTTGATATTGCTTTCGATATTTATTTGGAAACTCTGTATTCTCTTTACAATTAGGGTGCATTGATTACATGTCTACTGTTTTCCTTACATCCTGCTTTACATTGTTACTGTTGGACCTTAGTGAGTATCGAATAGACCTCTCGTCACTACTTCTTCGAGATTAAACAGGATACTCACTGGGTACATATTTGTATATGTACTCATGCTACACTTTCTTTTCTTCTGTACTTGACTGTACAGGTCCGGAGGCTGGTATTTCGGATTATCAGGCAGGGGCTAGGTATTGACTGACTGGCTATACTTCACGGTGAGTTGCTCCTCTTGGAGACTTCCTGGCAGCACCCTGGAGTTTTCTTTTGTCATATTCTCTGTCTATTTCATTCAGACTGAGACTCTGTATATATTTTAGTCATGGTATATTCAGTAGTTGCCCGTGACACTCGTGACACTAGTTCCTGGCACACACGTTGTGTATATTTTGGGTTGTTGGCCGTGCATATGTTATGCGACATGCCGATTGGTTGATTTTCCGCACTTGTAGTTTTATTTCACATCACCTGCCATTATTATGTATATATCTGTTTAAAATTGGTTAAAAGATGAAATTTGCGTAACTGGGAATGGTAACACTTTGTGTTTCTATATTGGCTGGCCTAACCTCGCTGTTGGGCGCCATCGCGACCTGAATCGAGATTTGGGTCGTGACAGCTGCCTAAAACCAAGGCTCGGTTGCATCTTTTTCTTTTAGCTTCTTTTCCTTACAAATAATAGTGAGGTCAAAAATTAGTCATCGTGTTCATTTTCTTTGCATGAAAACTCTTCATGTTCCAAGCAAAGAGGGGCATGGTGTGAACAACTAACTTTTGATCACACTCAAAGTATATACTATTTTAGTGTAAATATTTCTTTNGTTGTACTTGTGAACAACTAATTTTTGACCACACCCAAATTCTATACTATTTTAGTGTAAATATTTTCTTTAGGTCTAATCTTAATATATATATATATATATATATATATATATATATATATATATATATATATATATAGTTTTCCTATATTGTAAGATATGTTGGTTATTCTTCTTATCTTCATAATCTAATTATCTCTTAAAATAAAAGACAAAAAATAAAAATTCAAAATGAACTAAAATCACGTTAAAGTGATGAAGTTTGTTATCAAACTTTATTAAAAAAAGAATCTGATTTTACTTTTAAAAAATAAAACCATAACCCCATTTTCGCCATACCTCTCACGTCCTATTCTTCACTTTCCCACTCCCCCCACCCCCTCACAATCCCACATCTCCACTTATAATTATTTTCCACAAAGAGTAGATAACTACTTTGGTTCTTCTTTATAAATAGGAGAAGGATTAAAACAAAAGAGGCCGGAGTATTTGAAAAGGAAAAGAAACAGAAAAAAAAAAAAGAGAGAAAAGAACAGCGCAAGTAAAGAAAGAAAAAGAGTTTGAAAACGGAGTTTGAGGTTTTGTTCGTGGTTTCGAGTTCGAGGTTCTAGAAAAGTTAGTATTGCTAACTTTAGAAATCAGTAGATTGTGGCTTTGATTTTATTATAGAAAGCTTCTGCCAAGGTTCATATCCTCTATCTTTGTTGCTACAACCTTTTAATTCGTATGTATTTTGTGGGTTTGTGATGTCTAATGTGATGTTTATCTTATTTCATATTATTTTTATTGTTTAGTTATCTCCTTAGTTTTTTTTAGTCATGATTCTGATGCCATATATAGTGCTAGGTAACTTATAGTTACTTGAATTCCCATTTTGCGGCTAAAGTTAACAATTAATATAGGAAGTATTTTATTATACAACACTAAGTATCGATTATTTTATCTCCTCTTAGTATATGATGATTTTCAGTAGTTTTGTAAAGAATGTTAAATAAAAATGAGAATGTCATTAAGAAGGTTTGGTTAAAGTACTGCTAAGATATCTCATACCTACTGTTTGGTTTAATTTTCTTTTAAAAAGAAATGGTCTTTTAACTAAATGGATAAAGTATTTTTGAAGAAGAAGGTCCACAGTTTGCTCGTTTCTTTCTATTTTCTTAACATGGGTAAAATTATATATATTAATTTAGAGGTCTCCATTCTCGTTTAATTGCCAAAATCGCTAAGACAAAGTCACAATTTTATTTTGTTTTATAACTTAGTGGTATAATCGACTTGGTAAATAGTTTAGCAAAAAGATTTCATATTCTTTCCATAGTCTTATATCCCTAAATTATAGCCTCACAATAATTTCAAGCTAAGGAGTGAAATACTGTAAATAGACTAGAAAAGCTTTACACACACTTTAAATATTAGTCCATGTGTTCATACCCGAACCTTGGATTGATATGCGTAAATAATAAAAGGATCATGTGCGCATTCCGCGTCTCGGTGCCTTAAGATTTAAAATAAGTATGTTATAACTATGTGTACATTTTGTATCTTGGTTTAACATTTAATTTCAAAAAAGGACCTCGTGTGCGTTCTGCATATTGGTGAACACAATTAATAAAATATAATAATTAATTAAGCGGTAATAAATAAGCCATAATCAATAAAATACAAGAATAATCAAGAATTGATTTAAGTCGAACATTGGTCAATAAAGCGACCGTGCTAGAACCACGGGACTCGAGGGGTGCTTTACACCTTCCCCTCGGTCAACAGAATTCCTTACTTAGTCTTCTATTTTCGTAGACCATTAAATAAGTGTCAAACCTTTTTTTGAAAGGGAATTCAAATAAAAGGTGACTTGGAACACCAAAACTCATTTTCAAGTGGCGACTCCAAATAATAAATAATCCCTTTTCGAAACGTCACTTTAATTGGAAAAAACTCTTCTAACTCAACCACGTGATAGGGTTCTATGGACATAAAAGAGGTGTGACAGGAGTAGCTTCGTCATCTGAATTGACATGGCTCTAGCCCGTGGCTTGCGAACAAACGAGCCTTCATCTCGTTCTTCTTCACCCTCGGAGTTGTGTGCTCCATCATCTTTTCTTTTTGATGAGGAACTCAAGATTATCTCTTGAGCCATTGACAGAGAGAGTCTCGAAGCAGCAATCGATGCGGCACTCACACCCCGAATGGGGAAACCCTAGCAAAGAAAAGAGCTAGTAAGTTCCAAAATAAGTATGGAAGCAAGGTAGAAAGTGGAAGAGAAAGATACCATGAGTCTTCACTTTCCATCCAAACCTGTTATAAAGGTATTTCCAGGACCTTTCTTCCATAGGAGCAACAATTAACAACTTTTCTACCCAACCACGGAAATCTTGAATCTCCTCAACAACTTCCATGGTTGCTGAAAAAGAAAAAGTAAAACAGTTATGAGAATGCAGGTTCTTCAAAAAATAAAAGAAATAAAAAACCTGAAAAGGAACTTACGTGCAAAGTTCCACTTTTCTTGAAAAGGCATGTTCTCTTCTCCCACTAACCCACTTGTGGGAGAAGCAACGAATCAGGCATACCAACCACGATCCTCGTCATCTTCAGGGCTCACTAAAACCCTCTTGCTCCTGGCCACAAGAGTAAACACCCTAGAACGAAATAACTTGGGGGAGTAAAGATGAATCATATGATAAAAGGTAAAGGGTAAAGAGGCCAAGTTTGACAAGCATCTAAGGCATGCAACAACCCTCCATACAATAGGACCAATCTGTCCTAAACAAACGTTGAAGAAACGACAAAACTATATGATGACTGGGTCAATAGGTGGTCTAAATTTTAATGTAAAGGGATATGTATACACAAAAGAATAACCATCTTTGAATGAAGTGATCCTTTGGTTTTCGTTAGGGACTAAAATTGGGAAATCAAATTTCCAATGACAGTCTCTCCGCACAAGAGAAATCAAACCCTAAGTAATCTGGGAAGGGTAAACATCATCACGATCATGAGAAGTCATGGAAGTAACTTGATTTCTAATCGATTCTCTATCAGTAAAGAAGGAAAGCTCATCGAGAATAATCTCATCTACAGTGGGTTCATGAAGCGGTTCACTAGAATCCATAATTCTAGCAGAAGATCTATGTGAAGAAGAAGCCCTAGTTCTAGAAGACGGCAGGGTAATAGTACTAGGTTGAGAAGAAGAACCACAGACAAAAACAAATCCTGAAATACGTAACCTTCCACCTCTTCTACTTCTGACGGGAGTAGACAACGGGGGGAGTTCATCTACTATAACAACTTCACGAGGATCGGGATTTGAAGAAGACATAGTTGTATAAGAAGGTAATACGTGATGATGAACAAGAAATTTTGCGGACGAAGAACACTATAGAAAGTGTTTCGTAAAAGCAAAGGCAAATGAGGTATTTATACGAAGAAGCAAACGTCATGGAAAAGGGGTCATGATGGAAACGCCATAATGAAACAGTCACTTCATGACTGACGCAGCCGCAAAAAAGACGATAAAACCCGTTGAAGAGTTGCAGAGCCAATCAATGAATGGAACGTGTCACATGCATTAAATGGAAGTAACATATGACGCGTTGGTTCTGAAGAAGATACAATGGTACGTGAGAAACAGTGACATAATATCCCCGCCATAAATGTGATCCACTTCCCAAATGTTCAATTGCTGAATAATTGGTAAGTGGGGGGGGGGGGGGTTTATATGTATTGGTAAAAATAAATATTACACGTGAAATTAAATATGTGGTTGATGTGGAAAGACACGTGGATCACTGAAAAAGCGACAACTGGAGAGATGCGTTAAAAGAGATACGAGACGTGACAGATACGAGCAAATCACCCATGAGATGAAGAGATATGGTCGCTCGAGTCTAAATAGTTACATGAAGAGGTACCGGCGAAATGAATCAAGACAACAAAAAGGAAAGATTCATGAATCGTCAATTAATGATAGTGAATGATCACAAACGTTACAGAATCTTCATGAACAATTACGATTACCAATTATAACGTCTCATTAATATCATTAATGCTCATAATGATTTGATCTTAAAAGGAAAAAGATGTTGTAGTCATAGACTCCTATATAAAAGAAAGAGATGTCATTTGTACAGACACGTTCTAATAATTATTGGAATACAATTACTTTCTTCTACTTTCTATCACTTACTTTGCCATTTCTTATTCTAATTTACTTTCTTATTATTGAGAGAATATTAAATTTCTTGGTTATCAGTAGTCCGAGTACTTCTAGAAATAGGCTTTGACTGAGAATCTAATTCTTTGGTTAAACAAGTACATTGCACTAATTAAGGTAAATAATTTATATCAACCCAAATTTAAGTTTCATCAACTCAAATTTCAGTTCCATAAACCGAAAACACGGTTCCAAAACATCGAAATAGAAAATCAACAGCAAATTCCAAGAACTTTATGTAAAATTCAAGAAAAAAGATACCCAACAAAATTCTCCCAAAAGGAATTTTGCCATTGTTACGCTCGACATCAGTGCTTTAAAAGGATTTCTTGGGACTCGCCACGAGATTCGCCCTAGGGTTCTATCAAAACACCCTGACTCACGTGTGGGTTAGATGCGAGGCTTATGCTTCAAGGACTCGATTGTTCTCCCAAAACAAGCTTAATGCTCACCGCTCGTGGCTCGTCAACTAGTTCCTTGCGCAAATCGTGTGTCAAATTATATAATTATCATTGTTGACACTCAAAACTTAATTACTTAATTGAAGAACTCTCAATTAACAGTGCATATAGTGTGTATTGCTTGAAAAAGAATGCATATTTAGGTTATTGTTGAACAACATTAGTCCCAATAAGGGTGGGTACCAGTCGGTGTGGTTCGGTTGTAAATGTTATATGTTCGATATATCGGTTGTCAGTTTATAAATATGTTAAGCCGGCAATCAAACTAATAAGATATCACTTACTGGGTATTGGTTAGTTGGTTATCGATCTTCATCGGTTCGGTTATCCGTTTATCCGATAAGATAATTCAATCTAGAGGAAAGATAATAGAAGATGAGCACATAAAATAAATGTTAGACCGATAATAGAAGAATGAGCACACAAAATAAAGAATCGAAAATATCCCAAAATTCCTTATTTTTATCACAGAAATCATTATCAGATCGTGAACTCTTTCAGACCCTTAGTTTCACTGTTAAGAGAAAGGAACTAAAATTTTATTCTTAAGAAAAGAGAGATTAAATTTCAACTTTAGAATACAAAACTAAGAAAACCCAACGAATAATCTCAATTCTCAAAGTCAACAAAAGAAATTGTAAGGTGAGGAATTCAGGAATGTTTATCATCTAAGGAGTAAGGTCTGAAGATAAAGAGTGACAGTAGTGAGAATGAGAGAATGAAGCCTTATGGAGGCTTTATATATATACCTAAGGATACAATTATAATTTTGATAATGTATTGGGTTATCAGTTAAACCGTTAATAAAATCGGGCAAACCGAGTCACCAACTAATAACCTGATAATTAAATGACAGTAAATTGTTTTCCAAACTACTAACCTAATAACGCTATATCGATAATCCAATAGTATTTTCTTAGTTCGGTCTATCGATTTTTACCCAATACAGGTCCATCCCTCACTCCTAAGGTATGAGATATCAATTTGGATGGTTTAAAGGCAGGATTAGTGATAAAGAAGCTTTAACGTAGTCGTGGTGAACTTTGAGAAAAATCCAGCTAGTGTAGCCCGAGAGCAGAGGTGTATGCAAAACTTTTTGTAAGCAGTGTCGAAATCTATAGAAGAACAGGAATAATAACTTTAGTTATCATACTTTTAGATAAGAAATAGTCCTAGTCTATTAGCTTTTTGTTAACTCTTAAGTTAGAAAAGATCTTGAATTCAATTCTACTTCATCAGAATTTTTAACCATAGAAGCTCTCACAAATATTTGCAACAAAAAAACATATGCTAGGTGAGGTTCGAATCTCTAACCTCTTAGAGCAAAATCAAGAACAAAATCGATGCACCAAAAGAGAGAATTTATGTCAAGTGGTGTCATTTTCTTCTACATATTCATTTTCACACAATATTAATACATATATTTAGTAAAAGATTTGATGAAGCCGTGTCTTGAGACACTACTTCGTTAAGCCTGCATCCGCTCCTGTTCGAAAGAATACGTCTAGTAAATTATCGTGATTGCTCGGAGAGAATAGCAGTAAGTTGAGTGCTTACGATTAGTAGAGAATGCTTAGGCCAAACTATAAGAGACGTAGTGAAAAGGATTCTGACAATTAGGAAATTGTAACCTTAGGCCTCTTTAAGCTTATCTCCAACTTTATCATCTTTAGTTGATAAGCTTTTCTGCTTTTTAATTAGTTGTTAGTTAATTAGTTTGAAATAAAAATTATAATTTTTATAACTTGAAATTGTTTTGAACTTGTCGTCTTAGTGATATAGAAATAGTTGCAGTTAAATCTTAATTTTATGTGGGATTCAACTCTAAACTTTGAGATCGGATTATATTTATAATGACCGCTTATTCTTTTTAGGACTAGAGATTAATTTAAGAATTGTTGTATTCCATCACCACTTTATGAAGTAAGGAAAAGTAAGGAATGAAAATTTGTCTTATCCTAATGCAAGAGATACGCGGAGATTAATACTCCCATGCAAACCAACCACACGGCCCCTATATGTTTGGTTAGAAGGACCAGATGTGTTTGGTTGGTTATTAGATTATACTATTCAGTTATGCGAAATTATTGTGCGGAATAGGATGTGCAATAAGAATAGTAATACGGAGATTAAAGTTTTAAAATTCTAAGTTTGTCAGCTAGAAAAATAATAATAAATAAATAAATAAATAAATATATATATATATATATATATATATATGAATGATGAGTCATATTGTTAAATACCGCATAATAACTCATTCATTACTATTCACACCATAAATAATTCCTACATTATATTTTTCGCACATAACTAACATAACATGTAAACCGAACTACCAAATATTGTTTCTGGAAAATGACAGCTTTCTCCACTCAGACTAGAAGTTAATGGTAGACAGTAGCTCACGTGCATATAAGCACGTTAACTATATTTAAGCTGCTACTTTTTAGAGTAAGGCGTCTTATTACTTTAACATATATATGAAAATAAAAACCAAGAAAACATATAATACGATACAATATTAAAGAATTCGTAATTATTTTGAATAAATTTGGCAGTTTTTTTTTTTTTTTTCTTTTTCTTTTATGCATCTAATACTTATGGTATGCGCGAAGGCAAGCTAAAGCAAAAAGAGAGATGCTGAACTGAACAATCTGTTAAACAATTACTGATCGATGCATGCAGACTACAGTACTATTACTCGGCCATACTGATGCATTTATGTTTCTCTCTATTTCTCAAGCAACTTCTCTTCCAACAACAAACATTACAAACATGTACAAAAGAAAAGAGAGGCAACCAATGGTACATACAGTAATGGCGAGACCAACTGAATGTGCTAAAGTAGCATACATACCAGTTACAAATGCAATTACCACTGCTAACATTGCCAGAAGCTGCAACAGAATTGCGACTCTACTGAGAGCCCACAGAATTCTCAAATCCTGAAAGGACGCTGGTCGATGATTTATTGCCATCAAAAAGTAGCTGAATATGGAACCAGCCGAGCATGCAAAGGCGATGACATCCGTAATAACAAATACACGGAACGCTGCTTTTCTTGTTAGAATCGCCATCCCTTTATTTGGGCTATTGGAATCGCTGTCAAAACCTCCTGGCAATGTGAAACCAGCAGCAAAGGTGACTGTAACTAATAGAGTGGCCACAACTAGATGTATTTGAGCTGCCGACATGATGCCTTTGATTTCTGTTTCACGTTCCTTAGCATGCTTCAAATTCTCCTTCTCAAGATCAATTTCATCCGGTGTGTTCAACGGAGTCTCACGTCCTCCGAATCGACCAATGTTAGCAAAATCGCGATACAAGCTATTACTGATAATTTCCTTGTTTGTCGTCCTCTTTATGCAAGACCATGCTACGTCAAGGGGAGTCTGGTTTTCTTTGTTAAATGACATCTTTGCTCTGGGATTTTCTCTTAATTTCACAGGCACACGGGGCCAATAAATAGAGGCGGCAAGCAAATGGAGAGGAGTGTTGCCATCATTATCTGCATCGCCAGCAAGGCTATCCCACTTCGTGGACTTCAATAAGGAATGAACTAACATATATTGATTGTTCAATATGGCAACATGAAGAGCATTTTGGTCTCTGCTGTCAAGCATTTCCCAGCAATCAGGACAGTACTTTAATAACTCATTTATCATGTTTTCATCACCTGCACTGGCTGCAATGTGAAACGTTGTCGTCCAGCGATTTTCATTGCCTGCTGGAAGGTAGGCTAAGGATTTCTTCCACCCCAGCATATCAGAAACTACTTCTTTCAATCCTAGATGAACAGCATAGTGCAGCGAATTCCAACCACTCACGTCAGCTTCCTCACATAAAGATTTATTCCATTGCCATAGTAATCTCGCGCAATCTGGATGTATCAAATATGATGACGATGATAAGGAGTTAATTCATCACAAATTATGAGATCATTCAAAGCGCTTAGCTTCAAACTATTTATTCTTTTGCTTCCTCTTTCAAACTTCTCACACGATCCTAGAGCTTGGATTTGGTGGTTATTGATTGAATACTTGCTGATTTCTAAGTCTTCCACTAGGTCGAGGGTTCAAGAGTGGTATGAAGAGCCATCAAAGCAAAAATTTGACTTTTGAGTTAATCATTTAAAGGGAAACTAATTTATTAGGAGAAAATTATTAATGTTACCAAGCCGATTTTTTATCTCCTCCACAAACAATCAAACACGTATAGAGGACTTGGCCGGAAATATGGAGGTATTTATGGATTTTGATATGCTACCTAGGACTATATCAAAAGTTATTGGTTAAGTAGAAATAAGTCTTTAGAGTTGATAAGTCTTTATGAGTGAGGTGAATATTAATTTTATACTACGGAGAATATCTGAAATGATTTTATACTCCAATTTAATGTAGACAATGGTATGGAAAAATCAAACTAAAGCTAGATGTTAATGACAGGGAGAGTAACAAAAAATATCTACATACCTGTGAGTTCGTGAATTACTGCTGCATGCAGAGGTGTTCGATTTAATGGACCTGCAGCTAAAGTTGGTTTGTTGCAGGATACCAAGATATCAACCAAAGCATCACGAAGACCAGACTCTGCCGCCAGATACAGTGGTGTCTCGCTGGCCTTGTTGGACGGATATTCGAATTCAGGATCTTCTTTAACCAAAAGTCTGGCTACATCTTGATGTCGGCTCCGCACGGCCTTGTGAAGGGCTGTATCCCCATTGTCATCTGTCATCCTCATGAGTCTTTCCTTATTCTGCTCTCCAGCTATACTAAGTAGCACATGAACTACTTCACTATGCCCTTCATTAGCTGCTATGTGAAGTGCAGTCTCATGTTTCTTGTTCTGACGACATAACAATGCCGGAGTAATCTTAAGGACTTCTCCCACGAAATGGGAGTGTCCATAGAGGGCTGCCACGTGGAGGACTGTGTTGCCCTTTGGAGTGACTTGGTACCCATTTTCTTCATCCCTTTTCAGATGATCAGCAAGTAAAAAATTGCCATCTCTGGTATTGCCTTCTACCGCAGCATTATACAAGGTTGGATCCATTTTTTTTTCCTTTAATAATTAGCAAATTTATCCAAAATCTCCTGAATTATGTTGTCAGTCCTTTGCTTTCTCTGGATGAAACATTATATAGAAATATTCTGAACACCACTGATCTTTGCCTTTGATCAAAAGAAAGGGATTTGTAGTTTCCTTGATCAGAAGAAAGGAATTTGTTGTTTATCTTTGCTGTTTCTTCTTTTGCCTTTTAATTATTAGTGCTTTTAATTATTAGTCAAAAGTTTAAAGAATATAAAAACGTTTTTTTACTACTAAACCTCCTAAAACCAAAATATTACTTATGTCTTAAGCTTTACTTCGTCTCGTGATTCTCTTTTATTTCAACACAAGACTGAGTAATTAATAATAGAACAAGGAAATTATTTTCATGAAGTCCAGATAAATCTGAAAAATCAAGTTTTTCTGTTAATGTGAGATATTACCTCACATTTGTGGAAGAAATGAAAGAGGGATGAACCCTAACAATAACGAGAGAGAGAGAGAGTTGAAAGAAATATTTGTACACTCACTTTATTTTCAGAATGTTCTTTTGTCTATATATTGTTACAATGCTAATAAAATGAATGTATAAGTAGTAAAAAATTGGGTCGGGTATACAATTGGGCCAGCTTATGTCTAACTAAACTATGTAGGCCCAATATTGTCAACACCCCCCCCCTCCTCAAGCTGGAGGGTGTAGACACTCCAAGCTTGCACAAAAACTGATGGTGGAGAGGTCCAGACAAGTTCTTAGTCAGCATATCAGCAAGTTGATTGAGGCCGGAGACAAATTGAAGAGAAATCAACTCAGAACTCAAGTTGTCCCCGACAAAGTGACAATCAACTTTAATGTGCTTTGTGCGCTCGTGGAAAACTGAATTTTTAGCAATGTGTAATGCAGCCTGGCTATCACAAAACAGCGGAACAGGAGCAGAAATATGCAAATGAAAATCACCAAGCAGCCGAACCAACCAAGAAATTTCAGCTACCACCATCCTCAAGGCCCTATATTCGGCTTCAGCTGATGAAAGGGAGACAGTAGGTTGTTTCTTGCTCTTCCATGAAATAGGACTGCCTCCAAGAGTAATAAAAACCTAGTGACAGATCGTCTAGAAATAGGACAGGCAGCCTAATCAGAATCTGAGAAAGCTGTTAAGGACAAATCAGAATTGGCAGAGAGGAGAATCCCTTGAGCAGGAGCATTTAAGAGGTATCGAAGGACATGAAGAGCTGCTAGCATGTGAGGAACATGGGGAGATTGCAAAAATTGGCTGAGGTGTTGGACAGAAAAGGATATGTCAGGTCTGGTATGTTGGAGGAAATTGAATTTATCGACAAATCTCCTGAATTTTGAAGGATCAGAAAGAGGATCTCCCATATCAGTAACAAGTTTAACAGTGGAATCCAAGGGAGTAGAGACAGGGGTGAAGTTGTCATAATGAAATTCAACCAATAAATCAGAAGTGTACTTATGCTGGCTCATGAGGTACCCTTGTTGATGTGAAGTGATTTCCAAACCCAAAAAATAATGAACAGCACCTAAATCCTTAATTTTGAATTGGTTATCCAAGAAAACCTTCAGAGAATTAAATTCAACAAGATCATCCCCAGCTAAGAGGATGTCATCCACATAAATGGCAACCACAATAAGAGAGACACCAAAAGCTTTTGTAAATAAAGAGTAGTCATTTTTGCTTGAAGTGTAGCCTCTGGACAGCAAAGAATCAGACAGCTTTGAAAACCACTGCCTAGATGCTTGCTTGAGGCCATAAAGAGACTTCTTAAGTCTGCAAACCAAAGGAGAAGAAGGGGAAGATGGGGCAGAGATCACCAAACCAGGGGGAAGCTTCATGTAGACCTCCTCATGTAGGTTACTATGCAAAAAAACATTATTAACATCCAACTAGAAAACAGTCCAACCCCTTTTGACAGCCAAAGTTAGAAGGCATCTAATAGTGGTGATCTTAACAACTGCGGAAAATGTCTCAATGTAGTCAATCCTTTCTCTTTGGGTATCCCCTCAATGACTAATCTGGCCTTGTACCTCTCGATGGTACCATCTGACCTTTGTTTAATCTTATAGACCCACTTACAAAGGATAACTTTCTTATGTGGAGGAAGAGGGACGATATCCCAAGTCCAAGAGCATCAAATTCCTTTAGCATGGCCTCTTGTCAAGCAGGAATAGGAGCAGCCTGTTGGTAAAATTGTGGCTCATGCATATGTAGGTCAAATGTAGAAACCTTGGATGAGACAAAAGGAGAAAGGGAGGAAGGTATAACAGAATTGCAGACATAGTCCCCCAGATAAGCAGGGGTTTGAACAGTTCTGCAAGATTTTCTAAGTTCAGGAGCAGGGACAGTAGGTATAGAAGTAGAAGAAACTGAGGTAGAAGAAGAAGAAGAAGAAGGGATGGAAGTAAGTGGAAGAACATGAGGAAGAGGGGAAGGGGAAGGAGAAGGGACAGGGGAGAAAGAGGGTGGGACAAGATTAACAGATGGAGTAGAGGGGACATCAACGAATAAGGGAGGAGAAGAAGGATCAGAAGAAGAGAAAGATTGATAGGGGAAGATATGCTCATAGAACACAACATCCCTAGAAATGAAAACAGAGTGTGAAGATAAATTCAGCAATTTGTATCCCTTCTTCCCACAAGGATAGCCCAGAAAAACAACAGAAATAGACCTAGGTTGAAACTTATCCCTGCCAGGCTTGGGACTGACAGCATGGCAAAGGCAACCAAAAGATCTTAGATGATCATAAACGGGGGTATAACCATGCAATTTTTCAAAAGGGAAGACATTAAGAAGAACGGGAGAAGGAATTCTATTAATGAGGTAAGTCGCAGTGAGAACACACTCACCCCAATACTTGAGGGGAAGTTTTGATTGGAATAGAAGTACTCTGGAGACTTCTAACAAATGTTTGTGTTTCATTTCAACGATACCATTCTGTTGAGGAGTGTGAGGAATGGTTGTTTGGTGATGAATCCCATTAGTAGTAAAGAATTGCTGAGTTTCAGCACTACTACCTAGTTCATAGGCATTGTCAGATCTAAAACATTGAACAGAGGACTGAAATTGAACTCTGACCATTTGAAGAAAAGCTTTAAGGATAGAAAGGGCATTACTCTTACAAGACATAAGATGAGTCCATGTGACTCTAGTCAAGTCATCCACTAAAGTCAAAAAATACCTAAAGCCATTGTATGTTTGGGTGTTGTAGGGACCCCAAATATCAATGTGAACAAGTTGAAAAGGTACATTAGAATGAATAGAGCTAGTAGGGAAAGGTAACCTCTGTTGTCTAGCCATAGGGCAGACATTACACAAAAAAAAATTACTTAGATGAAATCTTATCTGATAAAAAAGGGATAGACTTCATTCTTGCAAAAGGAATATGACCTAGTCTTTGATGCCAAAATACATCATTGTTATTAGTAACAACAGAAGAATTACAATGGGAACTAGAAGTTACAGAATGAGAATTAGAACAAGGAACCTGACTAGGTACATTACAAAAACTTGAATTTGAAATTGGAACAAACTTGGAAATAGAAACAGGAGAGGATCTACCAACTGAATGCAAAAAATACAGTCCATTTGCAGCCTTACCAATTACCAGAGGCCTCCTCAGAGAAGGGCCCTGTAAAATACAATTGGAAATAGTGAAAATTGCAATGCATGTGAACTGTAGAAGTAATTTGTGCACAGAAATCAAATTGAAATGAAAAGATGGAACTAAAAGGACATTGTGTAATGTCATATCAGGACTGAGAATTAAGGACCCAGTAAATATGACTTTTACCTTATATCCATTAGGAAAGGTGTGGTTAATGGTTTGAGATTATGAAGGAGATGTTTGTGGGGTGTCATATGGTTTGTAGCACCAGAGTCAATGATCCAAGGATTTCTACCTAAATTTGACACTATAGATGCATGAAATGCAGCAGAATGAACCTCGGGGTGGTTGTACACACCTGCAAAGTTGGCAAATCCAGTGTTGTCAGTAGCAATGCTGTCAACATGGGAAGTAGGAATGGCAATGTTGGCATGTTGAAGCAGGGTCATAAGATGATGATATTGTTACCTGGTAAACCCATGGGCAGCAACTTTAGAAGGACTAGGATTGAGGAAATCAGAACTTGGACCAGGACTTTCAGACTGAACACAGGTTGCAGATCTCCTACTCCTTGTAAACTTGAAATCTGATGGAAAGCCATGTAGCCTGTAGCATTTATCAATGGTGTGTCCAGGTTTCTTGCAATATTTGCATACACCATTAGGAGAAGGACCAAGAGGTTTCTTTGATTCAAACTGAACCCTCTGACTGAAGCCTTAATGGTTGTTTATGGGACCAGTTGTAGCAGTAAATGAGGCAGAATCATTTGAAAAACTGGGAATGGGAGCAGACATTTCTTTCTATTTTTCATCATGTTGAAGCATATAGTAAGCTTTACTTAAGGAAGGAAGAGATGTCATCATGAGAATATTGCTTTTACAAGTGGAGTAAGATTCATTTAAACCATTAAGGAACTGATATATCTTCTGCTCCTCAATGAACTTAGGTAATGCACCACAAGAACACAGAGGTCCAACATAAGCAGCGGTAAGTTCATCCCAGAGACCTCTCAATTTAGTGAAATAAGTTGCAATATCTAAGGATCCTTGAGAGGGTGTACTAAGTTCTCTTTGGATCTGGATATATTTGGAACCATTGGAAGTACCAAATCTTTCATTTATATCAGTCCATATGTCCTTGGCAGTATCGAAACCCATGACACTATTAGTTATGTCCCTAGACAATGAATTAGGTATCCATGCAATGACCATGTCATTGCATCTTTCCCAAAATTGATAGTAAGGTGAATCAAATTGTGATTTGGTTATTCGACCAGTGATGAGATCTAGCTTATTTTTGGCAAAAAGTGCAGTCAGCGTGTTTTTACGCCAATTGACAAAACCAATTCCGTCAAAAGGGGGAGACACCAGATGAGTACTCGGACTATCCGAGGGATGTACACAAAAGGGATGAGAGATAGGGATAGTGAAGTCATCAAAACCCCCAATTGTAAGAGACGAACTTACTTCAGGACTACCTATAATGAAAACCTTAGAAATGTTTACAGATAAACCCGAAGTAGAACAAATTCGATCAATATTGATGTGATAAAGAGAGTAACCGTCCTCCTTTGCGACTAAAAGGAGCAAAATCCTTGAAATTTGTTGAGAAAACCAGCAACAATATTCAACTGACCGTCGATCGAGCAAAACGCCACCATTACTGTATATTAATCCAAACACGTTGAAGATTCACCGCAGAAATCGCAAAACAATCACTAAAATCCCAGAAATCAACGAATACCCAGCAGAAATGAAAAATACCAAAAACTAACGGAACAAAATCTCCGGTGGAATCCGATGAAACTACTATCGATGAGAAGAGCGGAGCCAAAATCGACTGATTTTAGGCTCTGATACCATGTTAATGTGAGATATTACCTCACATTTGTGGAAGCAATGAAAGAGGGATGAACCCTAACAATAACGAAGAGAGAGAGTTGAAAGAAATATCTGTACACTCACTTTATTTTCAGAATGTTCTTTTGTCTATGTATTGTTACAATGCTAATAAAATGAATGTAATGTAAGTAGTAAAAAATTGGGTTGGGTATACAATTGGGCCAGCTTACGTCTAACTAAACTATGTAGGCCCAATATTGTCAACATTTTCTAACTTTCCATATCCTTATTAATTTCTATTTTTCCGAAGTATCTTTTGAAAACGAGAAAAGGAAAATTAAGTTAGAAGAAATAAAAAAATGTAAGGATAATTTCAAAGACCTCCCTCCAAATGTATCTTTGTTACACTAACTTCTATGATCTTAGATACTACATTCCTCCTCATTATTATTATTGCTTTTCAGTGACAATGTTGGTTTATTGATAAAATTTATATTCTATTCCAGAACTACCCTTTTGTGCGTTTAATTGTTGTACATTAAGGGTGTGTTTGGTATGAAGGAAAACATTTACCGTAAAATATTTTTCAATTTTCTCATGTTTAGTTGACTTAAATGTTTTGGAAAACATTTTTCTCGTCAACTCATTTTCCTCCAATTAGAGGTTAATATTTTCCCTATCAAGAGGAGGGAAAACATTTTCCAAAACTCCTTCTCAACCTTCCCCACCATATTCCTTACCCTCACCAACCCACCCCACACCCACCAACCCCACCCCACCTCACCCCCGCAAAATAATATTTATTTTTACTTTTTTTTCTAAAAAGATTTCTGTTTTTTTTTCCTGCACCCCTCCCTACCACCACCCCCTGCCCCCAATCCCGCACAAGAAATTCGTTTTGTTTTATTTTTTTGTAATTTTTAAATTTTTATTTTTTTCAGCCACACCCCTCATTCCCGCGCAAGATTTTTCTTTTTTTACCTTTTTTGTAATTTTTAAATTTCTGTTTTTTTTTTCTGCACCCCCACCCCTACCCCCCTCCCCTCCCGAAAAAAATATTTTTTTTAATATATTTTCAGTTTTACTTTTTTCATCTTTTGGTTTATAGGTTCAAAATTTTACAAGTTCCAAAGTTATGAAATCGGGGGTTTATGTGTTTCGAAGTTTACGGGTTCGAAATTTCGCGGTTTCGAAAGTTTTGCAGTTCAGAAGTTTATGAAATTTGTGGGTTTGGAAAGTTGTTGGTTCGAAAGTTTATGGCTTCATGTTTATTGCATCAAAATTATTTATGAATACTCTTGAGAAAATGTTTTCCTTGACTTGCGTACCAAACACCGAAAAAATGAATAAGATTACTATTTATTTTTCAAAGAAACATTTTCTAGGAAAACATTTTCCACGGAAAACATTTTCCGTCGTACCACACACACCCTACGCATTCAGCACAAACCTCTCTCAAATTCTTTTTATGCATGCTACACAATTGGTCTGATTTGTTTTAAAATCATAAAACCACACACATCTTAATTTAATTAATACATATTGACTAATTACTGATTTGTTAAATTAGAATATATTACCGGAAGTAAGAGAATTTAAAGCTAAATTGCTTAAATTATTTCTCTTCCTGTACAGTTAATCAAAAAGGTACAACTGGCTTTGCCTTTTCTTTGAGAGACATGATATTCACTTTGGTGTTTAAGAAGCAACTTATGGTGATGGTCTCTTACTTTTTACTGTTTACAAGTTCAATAACAGAAAAGGCAAAGCACATTGATAAGATTCCATTGTATTTGAGACTGCATCAAAAGAAATAAGTGAAGCTCACATGTATCAGGACCAGTGATCAAGTCAATGCTCAAATTAAGGAAGTGGGTCAAGTCATGTATTTTGACGGACATAAAGTCTATTAATTTAAGTAGACGATATTATATTATGACACATCAAATTAGTTAACTACTGATATTAGATGTTAATACAGTGAGTAACAACAATTACGTACCCGCACGTCAAGGTCTTCATAAGTTGGTTTCTTACAGATTTCCCAGACTATATGCAGAATACTAAAATCAGACTCCTCTGCCAGATAAGATGGCGTTTCCCTGGAAATTCGAATTCATGATCTTCTTTCACCAAGACCTTGACAACATCAACATGTCCACTCCTCACTGCCTTTGATTGGTATATAAGCAATTGCTCTTCTTCTAGCTAATAAAGAGTTGAGAAGAAAGCAAGC
>ML253205.1:0-12992 GCA_005239495.1 Nicotiana undulata | reverse complement strand
GACGCAGCTCCCCCACCACAGTAGGCTTTCCTATTCAGCGGTTATAGGCGAGATCCCTTCTCCAGGCTTGCCTTGGTCTTGGTATGCATTTTGTTATAGATGTTATGGGTATGTCGGGGCCTTGTTCCGGCTATGTTGCATTACTTATGCTTCTTTAGAGGCTCATAGATAGCTGTCGACTCATGTATAGTTTGGTATGCCTTGTTGGCTAATTTTTGTTGTATAGTCTTTCATGGAAGCGTTGTAGCTCGTACCTTTTATGTAGTTTCTTAGCAATCTAGTCATCCCATGTGATGTATGTTCATGATCCATATCTACCATTTTATTGATCTCGTTATCCCTTAAAGATAATAAAGAAGACTAGATAAAATGTACGTTGGTGCTCGGCAAATATGGCCCGTGTGCTAGTCATGATCCTCCAGTTTGGGTCGTGACACAAATGCCCCCGCTGCTTTCATGGCGTTGATGAACCGAGTGTTCATGCCCTATTTGGATTCGTTTGTTATAGTCTTCATTGATGATATTTTGATTTACTCCCGTAGCCGGGAGGAGCATGAGCAGCATCTTCGAGTCGTCCTCCAAACTCTGAGGGATAGTCAGTTGTATGCCAAATTTTCCAAGTGTGAGTTCTGGTTCAGTTCAGTTGCATTTCTAGGCCATGTGGTATCATCAGAGGGTATTCAAGTGGATCCCAAGAAGATTTCAGCAGTCATAGATTGTCCTAGGCCCACTTCAGCTACAGAGATTCAGAGTTTCTTGGGCTTAGTAGGTTATTATCGCCGATTTGTAAAGGGATTTTCATCTATTGCAGCCCCGCTGACCAGGTTGACCCAGAAGGGTGCCCGGTTCAGGTGGTCAGATAAGTGTGAGGCGAGCTTTCAGAAGCTCAAGACGGCCTTGACCACGACACTGGTGTTAGGTTTGCCCACAGGTTCAAGCCCATATACCGTGTATTGTGATGTTTCACGGGTTGGACTTGGTGCAGTGTTGATGCAGGATGGCAAGTTTATAGATTATGCTTCACGTCAGTTGAAGGTTCATGAGAAGAACTATCCAGTCCATGATTTAGAGTTAGCAGCTATTGTTCATACGTTGAAGATTTCGAGACATTATCTGTATGGCGTGCCATGTGAGGTGTTCACGGACCATAAGAGTTTGCAATATCTATTCAAGCAGAAATAGTTGAATATGAGGCAGATGAGATGGTTAGAGCTATTGAAGGATTATGACATTACCATCTTATATCATCCGGGGAAGGCCAATGTAGTGGCCGATGCTTTGAGCCAGAAGTCATCCAGTATGGGTAGTCTTGCTTATTTATCAGTCAGAGAGCGACCACTTGCTTTGTATGTTCAGGCTTTGGCCAACCGGTTTATGAGATTGCAGGTATCTGAGACGGGTAGTGTTTTGACCCATACCGTGGCCCGTTCCTCATTGTATGATCGTATTCGGGCCAGGCAGTATGATGATCGGCATTTATGTGTTCTCAAAGATACGGTCCGACATGGAGGTGCCAAGCAGGTCACAATTGATGATGAGGGAGTTCTGAGGATGCAGGGTCGTATTTGTGTACCCGATATTGAGGGTATTCATGAGTTGATATTGCAGGAGGCCCATCGTTCCCGGTATTCCATTCATCCGGGCGCCGCAAAGATGTACCAGAACTTGCGGCAACATTATTGGTAGCGGAGGATGAAGAAGGATATTGTAGCCTATGTAGCTCGGTGCTTGAACTGTCAGCAAATTAAGTACGAGCACCAAAGACTCGGTGGTTTAATGCAGCAGATTGAGCTTCCCGAGTGGAAGTGGGAGCGTATCACAATGGATTTTGTAGTTGGACTCCCACGAACTCAGAGGATGTTTGATGCGGTGTGGGTCATTGTGGATAGGCAGACCAAGTCAGCACACTTCATTCCTGTATCAGTTTCGTATTCTTCAGAGAAGTTGGCCAAGATCTATATGAGGGAGATTGTTCGATTGCATGGTGTGCCCGTGTCTATTATACCTGACCGAGGTACTCAGTGTACCTCCCATTTTTGGAGAGTATTTCAGTGTGAGTTGGGCACACGGGTTGATTTGAGCACAACATTTCATCCCCAGACGGACGGACAGTCCGAGCGTACTATTCAGATCTTGGAGGACATGTTACGAGTGTGTGTCATTGACTTTGGAGGTTCATGGGACCAGTTTTTGCCTTTAGCTGAGTTTGCCTACAACAACAACTATCAGTTCAGCATTCAGATGGCTCCGTATGAGGCGTTGTATGATAGGTAGTGTCGGTCGGTAGTTGAGTGGTTTGAGCCGGGAGAGGCTAGATTGTTGGGTTCTGAGTTAGTCCAGGATGCCCTGGACAAGGTGAAGGTCATTCAGGATAGACTTCGTACAACTCAGTCCAGGCAAAAGAGTTATGTGGCTCGCAAAGTTTGAGATTTGGCATTTATAATAGGAGATCGGGTATTTCTTCGAGTGTCGCCCATGAAGGGTGTGATGAGGTTCGGAAAGAAGGGCAAGTTGATCCCTAGGTACATTGGTCCATTAGATATTCTGGATAAGGTAGGAGAGGTGGCCTACAAACTTTCTTTGCCGCCTAGTTTATTAGTCGTGCACCCGGTGTTTCACATATCTATGCTTCAGAGGTATATTGCCGATCCATCTCATGTGCTTGACTTCAGCGGTGTCCAGTTGGACAAGGATTTGACTTATGAGGAGGAGCTGGTAGCCATATTAGCTCGGCAGGTTCGTTAGTTGAGATCGAAGAGTTATCCTTTGGTTCGTGTCCAGTGGAGAGGTCAGCCTGTTGAGGCAGCTACCTAGGAGTCCAAGTCCGATATGCGGAGCCGATATCTCCATCTTTTCCCCAATTAAGGTACCTCCCTATGTCCGTTCGAGGACGAACGTTTATTTTAGAGGTGGAGATTGTGATGACCCAAAAGTTTATCCCGTATAATTTTAACTAAATTTGTGTTCCGAGGCCCTGAAAGCCTCCATTTATCTCACCTCGATGTGCGTGCGCAGCCCGGGCGCGTAGCTGGGAAGCGTTTATGTGGAAAACTGATAAATTGTTGTTTGATAATTAATTGAATAAAGTTGACTTTGGTCAACATTTTTGATAAACGGACCCGGACCCGGACCCGTGATTTGACGGTCCCGGAGGGTCCGTAGGAAAATATGGGACTTGGGCGTATGCCCGGAATTGAATTCCGAGGTCCCAAGTCCGAGAAATGAATTTTAAAGAAATTCTTTTTCTGAAAAATACAAAGGTTTTTGAAAATGAGATTTGATGTGAAACCTGTGATATCGGGCCCGTATTATGGTTCCGGAGCCCGGAACAGGTTCAATATGTTTTATATGTGTTATCTGTGGAATTCGGTAAGAAACAGACTTAGTTTGACGTGATTCGGGTAAAAAATGGATAATTTGGAAGTTTATGGAGTTTCGAGAATTTGTATAGATTTTGAGGTTTAATTCGATGTTTACGGTGTTATTTTGGTGGTTTAATTACTCGAATAAGTCCGTAGGATGTTTTCGAGGTTGTGTTCATAATTGGTTTTGAGCCCCGAGGGCTCAAGTTAATTTCGGGTAGGTGTCGTAGTGCAAAAACCATAGGAAAAATCTAGTGTTGCTGCAGAATCTGGTGTCCAATTGTTCCTATTTCGCGATCGGTGCTTTGCATGCGATCGCCATGAGTACGTCGGGGAGGGGAGTAAATAACACTACGCGAACACAGGGCCTTGGTCGCGATCGCGGAGCCTAGGGGCAGTGCTCTAAGCGATCGCGGAATGCCACACGCGAACGCATAGTGCAAATGTGGGCTGGGGGCTGGGTACTATTTTGTTCACTGCGAATGCGGACCCTGAGCCGCGATCGCGATAGTCCGTGCCAGTAAGCTCTGCGATTGCATTCCATTCTTCGTGATCACGTAGGTCTAAGCCCAGTACTCTCTGCGATCGCAGGGGACCTGTCGCGATCGCGAAGGTTAATTTTGCCCAGTTATTTTTTTATTCAAAAACAGAATGTTTCATACGGGATTTTCTACCAATTTTCACAACCCTCCTTCTTCCCCACACCCCATAGGCAATTTTGAAGAGCCCTTCCACCATAGCTTCATAGGTAAGTAATCTTAACTTCATTTTCATCAACAATCATTAGATTCTAGGCCTAAAATCATGGAATTAAAGGGTAGAAATTGAGGTTTTGGGTAGAGTTAGGGCTTTTTGAATATTTGGGAATTTGACCTCGTTTTGGTGTCGGATTTCAAAACAAATTGTATATTCGGGCTCGTGGGGGAATGTGTAATCGGGTTTTGGTCCGAACCTCGTGTTTGGACCAAGCGGGCCCGGGGTCGAATTTTGGAATTTTTGGAAGAATGTTGGGAAAACTATAATTAGGCTTTGGAATTGAATTGTTGAGTAATTATTGATGTTATTGAGTCAATTGTGTCTAGATACAATTGTTTCGGAGTCGAGTTCGAGAGGAAAAGAGGTGCTAGAGGCTTGATTTGCATTCTTGGAGCCGAGGTAAGTGTTTGGCCTAACCTTAGCTTGAGGGAATAGGTATATAGTCTTAACTGCTATGTGATATTCCATGTCCAACGTATAGGTGAGGTGACGAGTACCTATATATTGTGGTCAAGCATGCCCGTGAGTCGAACTTGATGATTTATATAGTGTTCATTGATATTCTCCGTGTTAAGGATTAATTGTCATTCTGGAAGTTATACATTGAGGTTAATTCATGATGTAGAATGTTATCGATTATTCGTTCGGATGAGGATTATTTGTTAATTTATACCTCGAGTGAGATTGGTTATAGCTGAGTCCCTTACCGGGACGGTAGAATCCTTGTTGATTATTTCTGTGCATTTGAGGTTTCTTATTATTGCCTTTCCTGTCAAATTGTTGATTTTACATATGTTATGCGCGAGGGGACATTCCGTGCCGAGCGATTGTGAGGTTATGCACGAGGGGACATTCCGTGCCGAGTGATTATTTTATTTATGCACGAGGGGCCATTCCGTGGCGAGTGATTATTTATTTATGCACGAGGGGACATTCTGTGCCGAGTGATTGTGAGGTTATGTACGAGGGGACATTCCATGCCGAGTGATTATTTTATTTATGCACGAGGGGACATTACGTGCCGAGTGTTTTGTGAGGTTATAGCACGAGGGGACATGTCGTGCTGTTCTGTTTATTTATTGTTCAGAGTTGTTAAGTTCCTGCTGTTGTTCATACATTTCAGTTATTATCTTGCCCTGTCATTTCAGTGAGTTATCCCCTTTTCCCCAGCATGTTAACCTCGATTTTGTGTGTAACTGTTTATTTCTTGTCATTACTTCTTTATTATATTATTTGGACTGCACAGGTACTCATTATATGTCGTGTCCTAGCCTCGTCACTACTTCGCCGAGGTTAGGCTCGGCACTTACTCAGTACATGGGGTTGGTTGTACTGATGCTACACATGCACCTCTTTATGTTGTGCAGATTACAACGCCGGACCCTGTGGACATTGAGCGAGGGAGTATCCTTCATTCCACGACGACACTGAGGTAGTCCTGCAAGCGTCCGCAGGCCTTGGCTTCACCATCTATTTCTTTTCTTTTGTCTTATCTTATATTTCTAGACAACTACACTTCTTTATTTCAGACTCATGTTTTAGCAATCCTAGACTGTCCGTGAAATTGTTAAACCAGTTCTGGGGGTTTATGTACGGAATTTCGTAACATTTATTATATTAAGTTGATGAATTTTTAGCTTCCGCATTCTTATTCATTCATTCATGTTTATTGTTGTTCTTTTAAATGTTGTAAATAAAGAAAATAGTAAATTTAACCAAAAATGTTGGCTTGTCTAGCGGGTTCAACGTTAGACGCCATCACGGCCTGAAGGTGGGATTTCGGGTCGTGACAAGTTGGTATCAGAGCACTAGGTTGCTTAGGTCTCACAATTCACGGACAAACTTGGTAGAGTCTGAGGGATCGGTACAGAGACGTCTGTACTTATCCCCCAGAGACTACAAAGTTAGGCATAGCTTCACATTTCTTCTTCTCTGTCGTGCGACTTGAATTCTAAATACTAATTTAGTTTCTATTCCACTCTCTCGCAGATGGCGAGAACGCGTGCTTCCTCATCTACCGATCAACATCCCGATCCTCCTGTTGCAGCTCCTACGAGGGACCGAGGATGAGGCTGAGGCCGTGCTAGAGGCCGAGGCAGGGTCAGGGCTCAACCTAGAACAACATCCCCAGTAGAGGACCCACAGGTAGACTTTGCCGGTGAGGTTCCTGCTTAGACGGCTCCAGTTGGACCAGCTCAGGTCCCAGAGGGGTTCATTGCCACCCTGGTTCTTCAGGACGCTCTTGTCCGCTTAGTGGGACTTCGGGAGAGCGTGGCTCAGGCCGGTCTTCTTCCTACTGCACCAGCCGTCTCTCAGGCTGGGGGAGGACCCCAGACTCCTAGTACTCGCACACCAGAGCAGTTAGCCACTCAGTTCCAGACTCCAGTACCTCAGACAGCTGGAGCAGCTCAGCAGGGTATTGTAGCACCAACAGTTGAGGGAGCAGCCATGTCTGCTGATGCCCTCTGGAGATTGAATCGGTTCACCAAGTTATTCCCTACTACTTTTACTGGTGCATCGTCATAGGATCCCCAGGATTACTTGGATAGTTGTTATGAGGTTCATCGGAACATGGGCATCATAGAGTCCAATGGAGTTGATTTTTCCACATTTCGTCTTTCTGGTACCGCCAAGACTTGGTGGAGAGATTATTGCTTGACCAGACCAGCTGGGTCTGCACCTTTGCCTTGGGCTCAGTTCTCCAAGCTGTTCTTGGGGAAGTTTCTTCCAGTTACTCAGAGGGAGGATCTTCGCAGGCAGTTTGAGCGTCTCCAGCAGAGATCTATGACTGTTACACAATACGAGACCAGGTTCATCACTTTGGCTCGACATGCTATCATGACACTCCCCACCGATCGTGAGAGGGTGAGGAGATTTATTGAGGGCCTAGCTCATCCTATCAGACTTCAAATGGCCAGGGAGATAGGTACTCATATCTCTTTTCAGGATGCGACCGATGTGGCCAGGCGTATTGAGATGGTCTTATCACAGGGTGGTGGTCAGGGGTCTGACAAGAGACCTCGTCATTTAGGCCGGTTCAGTGGTGCCTCATATGGAGGAAAAGATTCCTTTGGAAGAGGGCATCCTTCTAGGCCTTTCCCGTCGGCACTTCAGGTATCCCGCAGTGCACCATCAGCTCCTATCAGTGCACCGCCAATTCAGAGCTTCCAAGGTAGTTATTCTGGTCGACAGGGGCAGTTCCAGGGTCAGTATTCTCAGCAGCCGAGGTCTTGTTTCACTTGCGGTGGGACGAGGCACATTTTCGGGTTTTTCCCTAGAGGTTTTGGTGGTTCGCAGTACCAGGGCTCCCGTGCTATGGTTCCTGCATCAGGTGCACCCCCACCCCCTCAGACATCTAGGGGTGGAGGTCGAGGTGCTAGAGGTGGAGGCCAGACTATTAGAGGTGGAGGACAGGGTGTGAGAGGTAGAGGTCAGCCCGCAGTAGGTCGACCCAGAGATGTTCAGGTTAGAGGTGCTCTACCCCGATGTTATGCTATTCCGGCCAGGCCTAAGGCTGAGGCCTCTGATGTAGTCATTACAGGTATGGTTTCAGTTTGCAGCCGAGATACTTCGATTTTATTTGATCCGGGGTCTACATTCTCCTATGTGTCTTCATATTTTGCCTCTTATCTGAGTATGCCCCGTGATTCCCTGAGTACTTCTGTATATATGTCTACACCGGTGGGTGATTCTATTATGGTAGATCGAGTCTACCGTTCATGCTTAGTGGTTATCGGTGGTCTGGAGACTCAGGTAAATCTTTTGCTTCTTGATATGGTTGACTTCGATGTTATATTGGGGATGGATTGGCTATCTCCCTATCATGCTATTCTGGACTGTCATGCCAAGACAATGACCTTGGCCTTGCTAGGGGTACCTCGCTTGGAGTGGAGAGGGACTCTTAGTCATTCTTTCGGTAGAGTTATTTCATATATGAAGGCTCATCGCATGGTCGAGAAGGGTTGTTTGGCCTATGTTCGTGAATCTAGTGCCGAGGTCCCTTCTATGGAGTCTGTGCCCGTGGTTCGTGAGTTTCCAGAGGTATTACCTGCTGACCTGCCGGGTATGCCACCTGACAGGGATATTGATTTTTCCATTGTGTTAGATCCGGGCACTCAACCCATTTCTACTCCGCCGTATCGTATGGCCCCGCCATAGTTGAAGGAATTGAAGGAGCAGTTACAGGATTTGTTGGATAAAGGCTTCATTAGGCCGAATGTTTCTCCTTGGGGTGCCCTAGTGTTGTTTGTTAAGAAGAAAGATGGCTCGATGAGGATGTGTATTGACTACCGACAGTTGAACAAGGTTACTATTAAGAATAAGTATCCTTTGCCGAGGATTGATGATTTATTTGACCAGCTTCAGGGTGCTACAGTGGTTTCCAAGATAGATTTGAGATCTGGTTACCATCAGTTGAGGATTATGGCGTCAGATGTCCCTAAGACAGCCTTCCGCACTCGGTATGGGCATTATGAGTTCTTGGTGATGTCATTTGGGCTGACAAATGCCCCCGCTGCTTTCATGGAGTTGATGAACCGAGTGTTCAGGCCCTATTTGGATTCGCATGTTATAGTATTCATTGATGATATTTTGATTTACTCCCGTAGACGGGAGGATCATGAGCAACATCTTTGAGTCGTCCTCAAGAATCTGAGGGATAGTCAGTTGTATGCCAAGTTTTCCAAGTGTGAGTTCTGGTTAAGTTCGGTTGCATTTCTAGGCCATGTGGTATCATCAGAGGGTATTCAGGTGGATCCCAAGAAGATTTCAGCAGTCAGAGATTGGCATAGGCCCACTTCAGCTACAAAGATTCGGAGTTTCTTGGGCTTAGTAGGTTATTATCGCCGATTTGTGGAGGGCTTTTCATCTATTGCAGCCCCGCTTACCAGGTTGACCCAGAAGGGTTCCCAGTTCAGGTGGTCAGATGAGTGTGAGGCGAGCATTCAGAAGCTCAAGACGGCCTTGACTACGACACCGGCGTTAGTTTTGCCCACAGGTTCAGGCCCATATACCGTGTATTATGATGCTTCACGGGTTGGACTTGGTGCAGTGTTGATGCGGGATGGCAAGGTTATAGCTTATGTTTCACGTCAGTTGAAGGTTCATGAGAAGAACTATCCAGTCCATGATTTGGAGTTAGCAGCTATTGTTCATGCGTTGGAGATTTGGAGACATTATCTGTATGGGGTGACATGTGAGGTGTTCACGGACCATAAGAGTTTGCAGTATCTATTCAAGCAGAAAGAGTTGAATATGAGGTAGAGGAGATGGTTAGAGCTGTTGAAGGATTATGACATTACCATCTTATATCATCCGGGGAAGGCCAATGTAGTGGCCGATGCTTTGAGCCGGAAGTCAGCCAGTATGGGTAGTCTTGCTTATTTATCATTCGGAGAGCGACCGCTTGCTTTGGATTTTCAGGCTTTGGCCAACCGGTTTATGAGATTGGAGGTTTCTGAGACGAGCAGTGTTTTGGCCCATACTGTGGCCCGTTCCTCATTGTATGATTGTATTCGGGCCAGGCAGTATGATGATTGGCATTTATGTGTTCTCAAAGATACTGATGTTTTAGACTTCAATACTACACAATAATATAAGTTAATTGTGCAATACCCAATTTTCGAGTGTTGTCTAATAAGAAGAACCTGGTTCTTCTTGGTGTACTACTTTCTACTGTTGCAGAATAATAAAGCAGTAAAGTAAAGACACAGAGATTTTTACGTGGAAAACACCTTGCTCAAAAGGTGAAAAAACCACGACCTACTCCTCAGTAGGATTTGCTCAAACACTTCACTAAAAAACTCTGAGCCAAACAGACTTACAAAATAAACTCTTTTATAATCCTAGGACTAACTCTAATCCTCTTTGTATCAACTAGCCTCTAGCTAATTTCTACAGATTTCAAGCTAACTCTAACTTGAACAATGTGTACCTATTACAATTGCTTCTATGAAAGATAAAAAGATACAATATTAAATTGCCTACTACAATCAACTAAACTCAATACATCAACGATGAAACTGTTCTTCTAGTTGAACTGTAGCCTTCGCACAATACTTCTGCTTGCAAAATCCTGGGAACTTTTCTTTTCAGAACTTGATTCACTTTTGTGTTTGTGAGTCAACCCTTTCAGCAGTAATACATTGAGTATTTATAGAGTCAGTTGTTGAGTACATGATTTAATTCTGATCCAACTCTACCTGGGTATACGAGTTCGACTATGACTCAACTTCCTTCTCTATTTTTGTCCTTGCTGAAATCAACTTCGATCTTCTTTATCAGTTTGCAACCTTTTCGTATTAGGAGACATCCTTTTAGCTCTTTGATACTCAGCAATCACTGATATCTCTTATGCATGAACAATTCTTGTGCCAACTGTTCCGTTCATATGTGTGTGCTCTTATGGACCTGGTTCAACTTGTCAATATTCAAAACCCATTCAGTGACATGGGCCAACAAATTCCCCCTTTTTTATGATGACAAACTCTGTGCTTTTATCCTGTATACACTTCAAACACTTTGTATAGTTTTAAGCATTAATCATTGAGAACTAGGTTTATTAGGTTATAAATATCACAAAAAAAATTCAGCACAACACATATCTTCCCCCTTTTGGCATCATCGAAAAGATTGCAAAATGATACTTACCAATTTTTTAATTCTTACTCATGGCCAAATTTAGGCAACTGCAGGTGCAAGCATGATTAATCAACACAAGAAACCAATAATGTAAGCTAAATTAGAAATTGAGACCATTTTTAAAATCAGCAAACTTCATTGATTTAATATTGCACATCAAACACCAACAGATTAAAGCAAAAACGATCAAACCATGAGCAAAACAGAAAAAAACTGAAACCACAAAAGCTAGACATTGTCATAAACTGGGCACTTGAAAGATAACTGGGAAGCACTAGATAGACCTAAGGCTGGGGGGGTGCAGATGAGGTTGGGTTCTTGGTTTGAAGGAGGGATAACATTTGGTGTAGAACACCTTCATTTTTCTCCTTCTCCTTTACAAGTTCTGCTTTTAGAGCATCACGCTAAGCTTCCACCTCAATTAAGCGAGATTTCAATCGAAGGATTTTCATATCCTTTAACTCGCTTTCCTGCACCAGAGTACGGACCTTGCTTTTTACAGGTTGCTTCTGAGATGAACCAGGTTCATCTGCCAGAGCAGTGACAAGATAATCACAAGACATTAGTGTGTCCTTCCCAAAATAATCTTTGGCCGTAGCCATCTCAGCCTTCTTCGCAAGAACTCCAAAGTTAGTTAGAACTGCAGTCAGAATAAAGCCATAGGGTATTGCATGAGCTTTAGTCCCATTCACCACTCTGTCCAAGAGATGGATTATGAACGATGGCCAATTTATCTGCTTGCCTCTATACAGACACTCCATGAGGATCAAATCCATGTATTTAGCAATGTGTCTTCGTTCTTGTCTGGGAAGAAAGAATTTGATCACAAATTCAAAGAAAAGCTTATGCTCAGGCTTCATCTCATTCTTGTACACAAACTTGGGTTCAAGCTCCTTCTCATTGTCGCAGAAGAATCTGGTGATACTAAGTGCTGAGGACATTCCATCTAAACAAGGCCATCGCTGCCTTGTGTAATCTTCATACCCCTCAGCAGGAATATCTAGAATCACACCCAGTTCTTGAGCATCAAAGGATACTTCAACTCCCTTGACCAAGGAGGTGACCCTGCCTCCAATGACTGCGGCATTCCCCATGAACTCCACAACTTAATCCCTGACCAGCTTGCCTTCCATANCTGTCAGTAGTCACTTCACCAACCTCCATCTCTTCCTCTCCACTCCACTCATCATCCTCATCCTTCTCAACAATCTGCACCTTTTTCACCTTCTTTATCTTAGACCTTGTCCTTGTAGCAGTACTCGTAGTGGTGGTGGACATAGTAGCTGACTTCTTCGAAGAAGTCTTAGACTTTTTGGGCTTGGGTGTCCCAATTACCACTGGAACAGCCTGCTCCTCTTGTTGGACCAGGTCCAACGGCTCCTCTTCTAACATAATAGCCTCGACAGGCTCTCCGACTTTGGCTTTCCCTTTATCTGCTCTCTTTTTCTTGCTCTCTTGCAGGGCCTTTTCTAACTTCTCTTCCTCCTCTCTTACAGTATTTCGGGTAGCACGTACCTTAGGAACAGGTACCTCAACAGAACTAGCAACTTTCCTTTTCTTTGAAGGAACTGAGGCTTTAGACTTCTTGGACTTTGGAGTCCTTATTTTCTTGGGATTATATGAGTCCCCCAACTTTCTTAGTCTTTCAGCCAAAGTTTCTTCCCAGAAGAAACGTGTTCATCTATTGCTTTCATCAATTTCTCCAACCCAGCATCAACTTCCTCAACTCCACTAGTTCCCCCCTAAGATTGTGACATCTTCTTCAAGATTTTCAAGAATGGGACCACATATTGCCAGTGTGGTACCATCCTCTCCCGATCCCCTCACATTTACATCTCCCTCGATCTCCCTCGATCTCAAGAGGTTTCTCTTTCCAAGATTTTCTTTGCCTTTTAGGCACTTCAACATCCACCACAGACCCCACTAGCACAAATCGTTGATCAACAGTATTTATTTCATAGATAGCATTAGAATTACCTTTCTCAACACTGGCTGAACCAGGTGCTTCATCTTCATTGGCTGATTTGAATGATTCATCAGACGATTCTGGTTTGGAGCCTTCTTCAGCATGGAATAATTCTTCCAAGATTTTGGCTCTTGAACTATAATCCACAGATTTGCGTGCAAGAACTTTTACAGGTCGAGGCTTGGGGGCTGGGGTAGGGTTTGGTATGGGTTCTGGGATTGTAGGGTGTTCTGGGGTTGTCGACTTTTCTGGAGACTCGGAACTATACA
>ML253202.1:0-12474 GCA_005239495.1 Nicotiana undulata | reverse complement strand
TAATTTTGAAGGCATATATGCAAAATTATAAATTAGTTTGAGGAAAAATTGGGTATCCTTATGGAAGTTGGAAGGCAGAATGGTAGCCTTACGCAAATGCAGGTGGAGGCAGAGCTTAACCTCGGAAGGAAGAATAGTAGCCTTATGCAAGTTGAAAGGCAGAATGTTAGCCTTATGCAAATGCAGGTGGAGGTAGAGCTTAACCTCGGAAGGCAAAATGGTAGCCTTATGCAAGTTGGAGGCAGAGTAGTAGCCTTATGCAATGCAGATGGAGGTAGAGCTTAACCTCAGAAGGCAGAATGGTAGCCTTATGCAAGTTGGAAGGCAGAATAGTAGCCTTATGCAATGCAGATCGAGGTAGAGCTTAACCTCGGAAGGCAGAATGATAGCCTTATGCAAGTTGGAAGGCAGAGTAGTAGCCTTATGCAATGAAGATGGAGACAACATTTAGTCTCGGAAGGCAGAAGGGTAGCCTTATGCAAGAATGCAGATGCAGATGGAGACAGCGTTTAGTTTCGGAAGGCAGAAAGGTAGCCTTATGCAAGAATGCAGATGTAGATGAAGACAGCGTTTAGTCTCGGAAGGCAGAAAAGTAGCCTTATGCAGGTAATAAAATGACAACAGAAATTCTTAGCTGGTAATAAATTGTGGTACTGTGATTATTGAGAGCATTGTGACTGCTGAGCATTATTTGTAGGTGTTGATAGCAAATGCCATCAAGTGCAACAGTTTTGAGAATCATATTTTGAACAATGTTCGTCTCCTGGGTGGACAGTATGTTTAGGGACTTTACGATCCTAGGGCCTGCATCCAAAGAAAAATCGTGAGTTTTGTAAGGGGAAGGTTAGTTCGTATCCCCGCTGACTTTGCTTGACTTGTTCAGCTTGATCTGATGATATTGTCTGTATCATTGGGGTAGCGTTTCTAGACAAGATGTTTCAAGAACAAACATGCACGATTTTGTAAAAGTATAACATAGTGTATAATTTAAAATGGTTTGGATGAAATGATGACCGTGACACGATTCAAGACATTGCAACCTCTCCCGCTACATAATTTTGAGGGTCTTCCTCAAAATTCTGCCCCAACTTGATGGGTTGACGTTTCTGACTGTTGCCTGTGCGGCGATCGGCTGAACTTGCTTCTGAATTTTGAGGGTCCTCCTCAAAATTCTGCCCTAGTTTCCAATTGCGGGGGAAAATGAAATTTTATTGAATTGTGACCGAACCCATAGGGCTGCCTATGTATCCCCTCTTAAACGGGAATCAGGTCAGGCGTAGTTCAATTTACATCATATAAGGAAAGCATAAAGATTATACATAGTAACATTTGACTGCGTCTGAATTTATCAGCTTTGGCCAGACTTCTCTGTCCATTTCTGCGAGTATAAGTGCTCCTCCTGTCAAAACTCGGTGAACCATGTATGGACCTTGCCAATTGGTAGAGAACATTCCTTTGGCTTCATCCTGATGTGGAAAGCTTTTCTTTAACACCAGCTTCCCCAGTGTGAATTTTCTTGACTTGACTCTCTTGTTGAAGGCTCGGGTCATTCTATTCTGATAAAGCTGGTCATGGCAGACTGCATTCATTCTCTTTCCATCTATGAGGGCTAGTTGCTCATAACGGCTATTTACCCACTCTACGTCGCTGAGCTCGGGTTCTTGTATGATACTTAGAGATGGAATTTCCACTTTAGCGGGGATAACAGCCTCTATGCCATAAACTAGCATATAGGGAGTTTCCCCTGTTGATGTGCGGACTGTGGTGCGATATCCCAATAAGGAAAATGATAACTTCTCGTGCCACCGCTTGTGCTTTTCTATCATCTTCCTTAATATCTTCTTGATGTTTTTGTTGGCGGCCTCTACAGCTCCATCCATCTGAGGTCTTTAAGCTGTGGAATTCTTGTGTTTGATCTTGAAAGTCTCGCACATAGCTTTCATCAAGTCACTGTTGAGATTTGAACCATTGTCGGTGATGATTGACTCAGGAATTCCGAATCGGCAAAAAATACGATCGCGGACAAAGTCTGCAACGACTTTCTTAGTTACTGCTTTGTAGGATGCTGCTTCGACCCATTTGGTGAAATAATCAATGGCTACCAGAATGAACGTGTGTCCATTGGAGGCGGCAGGCTCAATGGGTACAATGACGTACATGCCCCAGGCGGCGAACGGCCATGGTGAGCTTGTTGCATTGAGCTTGTTTGGAGGTACCTTTATCATATCTGCGTGTACCTGACAGCAGTGGCATTTCCGGACATACTGGATGCAGTCTATTTCCATATCCATCCAAAAGTAACCATCTCGGAGTATCTTCTTTTCCAGAACAAAACCGTTCATATATGGACCGCAGGTCCCAGCGTGAATATCTTCTAGTAGCTTGGATGATTCCTTTGTGTCGACACATCTTAATAATCCCAAATCGGGAGTTCTCCCATATAGGATTCCTCCGCTGTGAAAGAAATTGTTGGATAGTCTTCGTAGTGTGCGTTTCTGAGTGGGATTCGCAAGCTCTAGGTAGTCTCCTTTTGCCAAATACTCCTTGATGTCATGAAACCAAGGGTTTCCGTCTACTTCCTCTTCGACATGAGCACAATAAGCTGGCTGATTATGGATCTTTACGGGAATAGGATCAATGAAATTCTTGTCCGGATGCTGGATTATTGAGGACAAAGTAGCCAATGCATCGGCGAACTCATTCTGGATTCTGGGGACATGCCAAAATTCTATCTTCGTGAACCTCTTTCTCAATTCCTGTACGTGGTGCAGATACGGTAGTATCTTGGAATTCTTGGTTGCCCACTCTCCTTGTACCTGATGTACCAGCAAATCTGAGTCACCAATCACTAATAGCTCCTGGACGTTCATGCCAATGGCCATGTTGAGCCCTAAGATACAGGCTTCGTACTCTGCCATATTGTTGGTACAGGGGAATTTGAGTTTGGCTGACACCGGATAATGCTGACCGGTTTCTGATATTAAGACCGCTCCAATGCCAACTCCTTTGAAGTTTGCTGCTCCATCGAAGAACATCCTCCAGCCGTCATAGGATTCTGCAATGTCTTCTCCTATGAATGATACCTCTTCATCAGGAAAATATGTTTTCAGAGGTTCGTATTCTCTGGCCATGGGGTTTTCAGTGAGGTGGTCTTCCAGTGCCTATCCCTTGACAACTTTTTGAGTCACGTAGACAATGTCAAACTCACTCAGCAGGATTTGCCACTTGGCCAGCTTGCCAGTAGGCATGGGCTACTGAAAGATGCACTTCAGTGGATCCATTCTCGATATGAGATATGTTGTGTAGGCACAGAAGTAATGTCTCAGCTTTTGAGCTACCCAAGTCAAAGCACAACAAGTGCGTTCCAATAGAGAATATCGGGCCTCGTACGGAGTGAACTTCTTACTGAGATAATAAATTGCTTGCTCTTTTCTCCCTGTTTCATCGTGCTGCCCCAAAACGCAGTCGAAAGCTCCATCTAACACTGCAAGGTAAAGTAACAGAGGTCTACCTAGCTCAGGTGGTACCAAGACTGGCGGGGTTGACAAGTACTCCTTAATTCTGTCAAAATCCTTTTGGCAATCATCGGTCCACTTGGTCGCGGCATCTTTTTCAGCATCTTGAAGATCGACTCACAGATAACTGTAGATTGTGCTATAAACCGGCTGATGTAATTAAGTCTCCCTAAGAAACTCATCACATCTTTCTTGTTCCTTGGCGGTGGTAGTTCTTGAATGGCTTTGACTTTTGACGGGTCCAATCCGGCGGCTCACAATAAATCCAAGCAACTTCTCAGCAGGAACCCCAAACGCACACTTCGCGGGGTTCAGCTTCAGATTGTATTTCCGCAACCTATTGAAAAACTTCCTCAAATCTTCTATGTGGTCAGTTGCTTTCCTAGACTTGATAATAACATCATCCATGTATACCTCGATCTCCTTGTGAATCATGTCGTGGAAGATGGTTGTCATAGCCCTCATGTCGGTGGCCCCTGAATTCTTCAGACAAATGGCATCATCTTGTAGCAGTACACTCCCCACGGCGTAATGAAAGTTGTTTTCTCAACATCTTCCTCATCCATCCATAACTGATGATAACCAGCGAAGCAATCCATGAATGATTGTAGTTCGTGCTTGGCGCAATTGTCGATCAGGATATGTATATTTGGCAAGGGGAAGTCGTCTTTCGGACTGGCCCGGTTGAGATCCCGGTGGTCGACACAGACTCTGACCTTCCCATCCTTCTTTGGTATTGTCACAATGTTGGCTAACCATGTCGGGTACTCAACTACCCTGAGAACTTTGGCATTGATCTGCTTGGTAACTTCTTCCTTGATTTTCAAACTCATGTCGGGTTTGAACTTCCTGAGATTTTGCTTTACTGGTGGGCACATTGGATTGGTTGGCAATTTGTGAGCCACAATATACGTACTAAGACCAGTCAAATCATCATACGACCAAGCAAATATGTCCTCATACTCTTTTAGAAACTATGTGTATTCTTTCTTTTCTGATGGTGACAAATGAATGCTGATGCGAGTCTCCTTGACGTTTTATAACTTCATTCTCGTCCATTTTGGACTTAGGCTTGTTCTCAAAATTCTCAACTTCTTTAACAATCTCGTCGGGTATATCATCTTCTTCTGAATCAACGTCCGTTTGCTGCGTTGTCTCGTTGCATGTCACAATCATCGGTTCATCAAGACAAGTAATAGTAATGTTGTATAGGTAAAGTAATGAGAGAAAAATGATAGCAATAAATATTGATAAGAAAAATTGAAAATGCTTTTGATAAATTGAATGATTGCTTTTGAACATTGAAGATCTTATTGCAAGAATTAAAATGCGAGAAAGGAAATCATTTTGCAAAGAAAGACAATGAATAGTGCTTGTTTTAGCCTTGCTACCCCGAGGCTTGTCGGGCTTTGGTTGTCCTGATGGTCCCATTCTTGAGGCATGCCCCTCTGCTCACAGCCTGTATGGAAGGGCCTTCCTCCCCCTCCTCCTCGAGAATAACACTACTGTCCATATCACTGTCCTCCAAAAACAAATTCCTCATTGCTGCAAGTGTTTCTTCTTCATCTGATCCGTAAATAATGTCGGCATGTTGGAAAGTCTGCTCCAGATGTGGTATTGGCTGCTCCAAAGAGTAATAAGGATCGCACCAAGGTGTCGACCAATCGTTATACTCTTGCCAAGTATAGTCGTACCCAGACCAAAAGTGGTGCCATGGCTTTTGATCTTGATAGGTTAGGAGATCCCTTGGAGGTTCTTGTCGAGCCCTTTGCTAGGCTCGTACCCACTCCAGCTTAGTATACTCTCGATTTTGCTATCCCACTATTTGTCTTTGTCGATAGCATTGACCCGTTCAATGTGGTGGTAAGTTTCTCCACCTAGCTTCCTTCTTCCCTCGATTGCCGAAATAGTCTGGCGGCTGTAAATAGGGTTGCTACCATCACCATGAATAATCACCTCTTGGTGGTTTCACTCGAACTTCACCGCCTGATGTAATGTTTATGCTACGACCCCAGAAGCATGGATCCAAGGTCGCCCCAATAACAGGTTGTAGGATGCTGGCACATCTATCACTTGGAAGTCAACCTCGAACCAAGTCGATCCCATTTGCAGGCATAGGCTTATCTCACCGATGGTGGACCTTTGAGATCCATCGAAAGCTTTCACATTGATCGCTCCATCCTTTATCTCATGCAGCCCTTTACCCAATTTCTTGAGTCTTATCAACAGACAGATGTTAAGACTAGATCCTCCATCGATCAGGATTCTGGTGATGAAATAATCTTCGCATTGCACAGTGATGTGTAGTGCTTTGTTATGGCCCAACCCTTCAGAAGGCAAATCATCCTTATGGAAAGTGATCTTGTGGCTTTCCAACACTTGGCCCACCATATTGGCCATTTCTCCACTAGTGATGTTATTCGGCACATATGCTTCGTTCAACACTTTCAACAAAGTGCTTCTGTGCATCTCGAAATTTTGCAGCAAAGAGAGGATAGATATTTGTGCTGGCATCTTATTCAGTTGGTCGATGACCGAATATTCCTTGGCATGTACCTTCCTCCAAAGATCGTCTGGACCTGTCTCAATAAGGGGAGGCCGGTTGGAAGCCTGCCTGCTGGATTCAGCCAGATGTTCAGGGGTATAGACTCTACCAGTTCTTGTCATACCCTGCGCTGCGACAGCTTCTTCAATCTTGACCTTGCCTTTCCTTCTCGCCTCGATTGTATAGTACCAAGGTATAGAATTTGTATAGAAGGGTGGCGTCGTTGTCATCGCCACTAGGATTGGTGCGGCTATCCTTACTTCAAATGGAACATCTGCCTTGGGTGGCAGGACTGTAACCTCAAATGGTGCTGGTGCATTTTCCGGAGACACGAATTCAACCTCAATCGGTACTGGTGTCTTTGAGGGTGGCGCTACTTCAAACTCAAGAGGTATAGACATATTTACCTCAGCATCCTCAAACGGCTAGATCTGGACTATGATTGGATTGAGGGTAATAGCTGTCTTCTTTGGGTTATCGCCTTCTACGATCAACCCGATCGATCCCTCGAAATCCCAGTCATCTTCTATTTCAATCATGTGGATACCTCCACCCTTATGGTCTGGAAGAGGGTTGTTGCGGACGTTCGGAGCGGGATCTTTTGCCACAATGATCTTGTTATCAATGAGAGACTGCATCTTGTCCTTCAAAGAGCGGCATTCATTGATGGTGTGCCCCTTCATGCCGAAATGGTATGCACAGGATTTGTTTGGGTTAACCCACTGAGAAGGATTCTCAGGGGTTACAGCAGGGATGGGGGTGAACTNGATGGTGTGCCCCTTCATGCCGGAATGGTATGCACAGGATTTGTTTGGGTTAACCCATTGAGAAGGATTCTCAGGGGTTACAGCAGGGATGGGGGTGAACTACTAGCAGCTTTGAGCTTCTCATACAGCTGGTCGATGGGTTCAGCGATGGCGGTATACTATTTTGGTGGTCTGCGATCAAAATTTGGACGAGGTCTAGGGAAGTTTTGGCGTGCAGGGGTGATTGATAATGGGATGGTTGGGAATTATTAGTGTGGTAGACAGGAGCGGGTTGAGAGTATCTGGGCGAGGTAGGTTGATATGTCGGTGGTGGAGATGATTGATAAGTTGGTGGTGGAGGTGATTGATAAGTGGGTGGTGGAGATTGGTATGAGGGTGAGGGTACTTGGTAATTTGGGGTTGGTTGATATGTGAGTGGAGGTGTTGGGTAAGTTTGGTATTTGAGTGGGGATTTGGTTCTTTGTGCAATCATCACGGCTCCCACGTCTCTTTTCTTAGACACACCACCAGATTGTAAAGCCTTGTTTGTAGCTTGTAACGCTTCAAAATTTGTGACCATGCCACTTTTAATACCTTCTTCGATTATTTCTCCCAGCTTGATAATATCGGAGAATTTATGGTTCTCAACCATCATCAATCGTTCATAGTACTGTGGGTCTTGAGCCGGGACGAAGAACTTGTTCATTTGTTCCTCTTCTAAGGCGGGTCTGACCTTAGCAGCTTCGGACCTCCAGCGAGTAGCATACTCGTGAAATGTCTCTGTGGGCTTCTTCTTTAAATTCTAAATATAGAACACGTCTGGTGCGTTATCTGTATTAAATCTGAATCTGTCCATAAAGTCAGATGCCATGCTCACCCAGTTTGACCACTTCTTGGGATCTTGATGATATACCAAGACAATGCATCTCCTTTCAAACTTCTCATGAACAGCTTCATGCGGATCCTTTCATTCTTCCCTACGCCAACTAGCTTGTCACAATAGGTCCTCAGATGGACCCTTGGATCACCAGTACTGCCAAGTATTTCAAACTTTGGAGGTTTGTACCCCTCAGGCATTTCGACATCAGGTTGTATGCAGAGGTCCTCATAGTTCAGTCCCTCGATTCATTTGCTTCCTTCGACGCCCTGAATTCGGCTAGTCAGTTTCTTAAGCTCCTCGGCCAAGTTCTTGATAAGCAGGTCCATTTCATCAGACTCAGGTGTGTATGGGATAGGAGGAATGGAGTGTGGCATGGTCTCCATGTAGATAGGATTGTTATGGTGTCCCGATGCATGGGTGTGGAAGCGTTCATCTGTGGAGTTTTGAGGTTCCGGGATAAGCAATGGAGTGTTATTTGGGGTATGGCAGGTGTTACATTGGTTCTTTGGTGGAATAGCGTGATGGTGAGGTGCGGGATAATTCTGTTGCTTTGGGATATTTCAGGGATGTGTAGGGTCTTGAGCGTTGGGGAAGCTGACGTCTGGGACGTTGAGGGGAAATGACAGGTTGGCCAGATTTTGCACCTGATCAAGCTCTTCCTGAAATTTCAACAATTTCTGTTCAAGTGGTGACATGTTCTCATTTAGGACCTGAATACCCTAGCCATCAGGGGCCTCTACCCGTTCAACCATGTTCTCCTTCTTGGCATTGCTGGATTCTTCCATCTTACTCTTGCCTTTGTTCTTGTCTTTCAGAGGACTGGGAGGAGGAGTAGGTGGAGGGCCCCTGGATCTTGTGAAATAAACTGATGATTCTAGAGTGCACGAACTAACCTTGGGTAGGGAAATAATAAAGAAAAGAAACAAAAACAAAAGGTAGCCAAGTCAGTGAGGATTATGAAAAAGTATTGCAGTATTTAAACATATAGTGCGGGAATGTAAAGTGCATCCTAATTTGGGAACCTCTTTGTGCCCGAGGTAGGCCCAGCGACAAGTTGATTTGGAGAACTTAAAATGCTAAATGCCTCATTTTACTGATAAGAAAATAGACAAATCCTAGAACGACACTAAATAAACAGGAAATAAAGGTCACTAATGGCCATTGGCCTTATTGCATTGATGAAGAAATGAAAGACATTCCTATCTATTTGGTCCCATAAGGACCTTCCCTAGACTCGGCATTCCTGCTTCCCTCAAACAGCTTTCCCAGCTCGCGCCGTCCCAACAACAAGTATGCTCTGGTTAGATGTCCGCCTTCGGTCCCCTCAGCCTTTTGACAGTCTTCGGCCCTTTTGATGAATTTCTCCTCCAGCTCGAGTACACCTCGTTCTAAGTATCCTAACCTCTTGTTGGTGTTGATAGCCATGTCTTTCCGCTCCTTGATCAGCTTCTTGTTAGACTCATGTATTTCGCGGTGCTCATCCTCACATTCACGGATCCTTTTGCGTAGCTGGTTGAATTTGACTTGCGCCTCAGTCTTTTCATCTATAACCCTGTGGCCTTGAACGTACCCTGGCTTGCTTTGACCAACCCAATTATCTTCCAACCAACCAGAATATAAAGGGGTGCAACCGGCATGATACCTGTCTGGCTCGATGGTGTCCTTATCTAGTACAATCTTGTAGTGCCACATGTGCTGGGCTTGGCACTTGTGGGGACTATCATCATTTTGGAAGTCTGCTCGAAAATGGCTCATCTTGTCGACCCTGGGTATGACTTGCTTCCTACCTGCTTGCCTCATAACTCGAAGAGGGATGTAAGGGTATGTTCCTCTTAGACCAATCAGTATCAGGAACGGTGCATCTCGGTAACGTGCGATGAACTCCTCTGTCGGAAACCACTCAAACATGCATTGAACTTGTTCTTCAGTCAGGTTACCAAAGAGCTCAACATATCCTTCGGCATTCTCAGGCTGAGCGAACATGTCGGGGATGTAATTCATTCGCTTTGGATAGTGGAAAGCGATGTGGTCATTTCATGCCCTTCGCTGAAACTCTTGTCGGTATTCGCCCTTTTGGAGATGTTCCATGAGCCAAAGCTGAAGTAGTAGATTGCAGCCTTCGAAATGTCTTGCTCCTTGTTGACAATTTTCCAGGGCTCGATATATGTCTGCAATGATCATGGGCACAATGCTGAAGTTTTGCCCATCAACTCCTTCCATTAGTGTCTTAGTCACCATGGCCAGTCTAGTATAGATTCTCTCCTCTTCATTGGAAACACGATCAGACCCAAAAAGCAAAACATGAAGACGAATACTCTGCGATGGATGTGTCCTAAGGATGTGATAGCAAACTCGTCATGGTAGGTACGGTATGATTTGTTGTGGCTGTACCTTTCGTACAAATAGTCAAAAAGAATTTACGATTCCTTTAAGCATACCAGTTCTGCATTCTTCTTCAGACCCATCATTTTAAGGAAACCTTTGCCTGTGCGGTTCTCAGGAATTAGAAACCCCGGGGTTTCCCACACTATGCCAGCCATTCCTCCTATTTCCTCCAACAAAGGTGTCATTTCCATGTCCCCAAAGCGGAACACGGACCTTTCACAGTCCCAGAACAAGGTAGCGGCCTCTATTATCATGTTATTAGGTTGGACTTCTAGGAGAGATGGTAGATTGCCCAAGTATTTTATGACGAGAGCTTTGTCACTAGAGTGCAGGTCTTCCCACCAACTCAGCAGTCTTGGGTGGATATTGGAGACCATGCCGAATCTGGGGATTTCGTGCCTCATATTTGTAACGACCCGACCGGTTGTTTTGAGCTCTAGCACGTTGTTCCGCGATTTGAGGCCATGAGCAGCTTCATTTCAGGTATTATTACCTGTAGGTGTGGTCGGAATTGAATTTCGGGAAGTTCGGAGTCAATTTAGGAAGAAAAATCTCATTTCGGAAGCCTTAAGTTGGAAGAATCAACTAAGATTGGAATTTTGAGTAAACGACCTCCGAATCAGAATTTGAAGGTTCCTACAGGTTCGTATGATGATTTCAGAGTTGGGCGTATGTCCCGATCGGGATTTGGATAACCCGGGAGTGTTTCAACGTATATTGTGGAAGTCAGCATTTTTGAAGAAATTTCCTAAGTTTGGCTTGAAGCGCATTTCAGTGATATTGATGTCCGTTTGGGATTCCGAGCCTGGGAATAGCTTTGTATGGTGATTCTGGAGTTGGGAGCGTGATCGGAAGTGAATTCGGATGTCTATAGGTTATTTTGAAGTCATTTGGCTAAAGATAGAAATTTTAAGGTTTTTGAGAAATCCGATCGGAAGTGGAAATTTTAATATCGGGGTCGGGATGCGATTCCGAAAGTTGGAGCAGGTCCGTAATATCGAATGTGACTTGTGTGCAAAATTTGAGGTCAATCGGATGTGATTTGATAGGTTTCGGCATCAAATATAAAATTTTCAAGTTCTAAAGTTCATTAAGCTTGAATTGGGGTGCGATTCATGATTTCGGAATTGTTTGATGTGATTTGAGGCCTCGACTAAGTCCGTGATATGTTTTCGGACTTGTTGGCACGTTCGGACAGGGTCCCGAGGGGCTCGGGTGAGTTTTGGGGTGGTTTCAGACTATTTCTAGGCCATTTATAGCTGCTGGTTTTTGGCTACAGCAGTGTGCTACGCGATCGCGGGGATTGGCCGTGATCGCGATGAGTAAAATGAGAGAAATGGGCTAGTGAATCGTGATCGCGTAAAGCCTTTAGCGATCGCGTAGAGGAAATGTTCTGTTGCACTGACTCGACTTCGGAGGCTCATATCTCACAAGCTATAAGGAATTTTGATGATGTAAAATGAAAGTTGTAGCCCTTTGTGTCTAGTTTCTAGGAAAGTAAACCATTTAGCATTTGGATTTGTGTACAAAGAGATATGGTTGTTACACTACAGGGTGTCCGGGAAGATAAAGAAGAAATTTATGTTGCACAGGGCTGACTTTAGCAGCTTATATCTCTAAATCTATAGGGAATTGGGAGATGACCAAAACATGAAAGTTGTAGATAGTGGAGTCTGGTTTTCAGAACATTAAACTATTCATCATTTGGAGGTCTGTGCAAAATGTTACGACCATTCTACTAGAGGTTGTCGAAAGAGATGGCATTTGTTCTTCGCGATCGTGAAGCTTTTTCCGCGATTGCGAAGAGCAAATTTTGGGCTGGAAATTTTTGTACTTCGTGATCGCGATGAGTAAATACCTGGGCAGAAGTTATATATCGAGGTTTCGGCCATTTTTAGCATATTTGGAGCTATGGAGCTCGGATTGAAGAGATTTTTGAGGCGATTTTCACCATATGAAATGTGGTAAGTGTTTTCTTCACAATTTTGAGTTAAATACATGTGTATATATGGATTAGAACATGGAACTAGTGGAAATTAGTTGAAATTGTGGGTTTTTGGTAGAAGACCTAGAGATTGGTAATTTGGATTTTGACCACGAAATTGAGCATGAAATTAAGAGTAAATTATATATTTGAGCTAGTAAAGTCATGGGTAATCATTATCTTCGAAAAATTTCGGAATCCGGGCACGTGGGCCCAAGGACAAATTGGTCAAATTTTCGAGCGGAGTTGGAAATTTATATAATTTGAATTGTTAACAAGTATTGGAGTATATTTTAATTAGTTTGCCGTTATTTGGCTAGTTTCGAAGCGTTGTGCAACGATTTGAGTCATCGGAGGGGCTTGAAAGCCGGTTATGGAATTTCGGAGCGAGGTAAGTCTCCTTTCTAACTTTGTGAGGG
>ML253200.1:0-23659 GCA_005239495.1 Nicotiana undulata | reverse complement strand
TGCTGCATCTTCATAAGCATTGCATGTAGAAAACCTGCCTATAGGATTTTTACTTATGTGCATTAGATATCCTGCTATTTAGGACTTCATATTGGTTTTTAATTACAGTTGTTGAACACCTAATCAGCATGCTTAACCTCGCTAAAGTGTGGTCAATTGGTTGAAACGATCTGCAAATATAGCATCACCTCTCTTAAAATTGGAACTTAAGTCTGCATGCTCACCTTTAAACAAATAAGCAATGTATACGAACGCCTAGGCAAACTTTAGGCCTAATACATTATTAAAACCAAAACCTAATCGTGTTTCACTTAGCTGGTATTAGAACCAATCAGTCGCTTTTTGAAATTCTTAAACTTTGATACTTTTCATTCCTGTTTTATCTCTTTCTGAAGTTCACCTTATTTCCTAAAAACTCCTACTCTACTGTTTTCAAATACTTATTCTGGAAATCATGCATTCATTTCCTCTTTAACTGAGTTATTAGCTTACTGCTCTGCGTGTTTTCGAATTAATGGGTTTCAGAGGCAGTTTCACTCTTTGAAAATCATTTCGTTCAATTGAATACCTGCTCTATATTTTTAAAGCTATTGTTTCCCTGAAAACATTTACTTACTCTCCTTTTACTAAAGTCTTCCTTAAACTACTGACTCCTACTCTGCTTTAAACTACTGAATCTTCCAAAAGTCACTTGCTCCTTTGAATCACTGTGTCATTCTAACTGAAATTTTCTAAAAGTTTTTCATTTGCTTTACTGAGGACTTCATTGAACTGCTGTGCATTTTTCTGTTGCTTACTGGAACTTAAAGTCAATCACTCTTCTTTTCAAACTACTCTGTTTCAAACTGAATGCCAGCTTCATTACTGAGTTTTTCAAAAAAGGCATTCCCTTTTCTAAACTGGTGAAACCATACTGATTTCCAACTCAAAAACTCCTGTTTTAAATCCTGACTTTGAGACCTTAATTGTGTTTGAGACGTACTATTTACGTGTTTACTTGTTGAGGGATCTGTGAGCCATTATTTTCCCCCTTATGTGTTCCCATATGTGTAGTCCTATTTGTTGTTATGCATGTCGCTTAGAATTTTATCCCTTTAAACCTAGGGGTTCAGCCTAGTACTCACCTTGTAGGATTAGTAGTCCTAAATACCCTCCAGGACCAATAGAATGGGACGGGTAATAGCACGCAATAAGCTTCGTGACAGACACACGCATTTTAAATACCTTAACGGGGCGGGAAGGGTAGAATATGGATATGATGACCAGTGCGCTAATACCACGTATGGCCCCTCTTCGAGGCGTGACATACCGGGTATTGCATTGATGTGATCCATATTGATTTAAAACCTAGGACATTTTCATTCAAATGATTTTACTTTACTATTCTTTAAAATTCTTTTGACAATTTCAGCATTTACTTGAAATCCCCTCTTACGTGAGCCTTGCTTGTCATTTGTTTACTGTCCAAATTCTCAAAACTTCTTGGCTGGGACCCACAATTGTGGATCTTGAGGGGTGCCTAACACCTTCCCCTTGGGATAGCTTCAAGCCCTTACCCAATCTCTAGTAATGCAAACTAGTTCATGAATTATTTACTCTAGGTGCCCTAACGCACCATAAAAATCCTTAGGTGGCGACTCTTCCTTAAACCTTTCCTTTAAGGAGTTGTCCAGAATGTCATAAACCCGATATCTCCGTACCTAACCCGTGCGAGGAAAAAGGGGGGCGTGACATCATGGCGACCCTGTTGGGGATTTTCCCTAGGCTTATACCATTACAAGTTGCTTTGTGAATTTGGACCTTTAATTTTCATTTAATGCTTACACCTTTTCCCATTCCCCTTTATATGTTGTTAACTGTTTAATTTTTGCAAGTATTTTTCTTTATATTTTCATGTTTTCTTTGTAACCACTTTCCATTGTAACTGTTGTATTTCCTTTCTTTACCGCTTTCCTCAACGTGAAAATACATGCCTATTTGTTTGATATTTATTGCATATCATGATCCGCATTCATATTCCACTCGTGCCAAACAAAAAATCCTATAGCAACGCTTACAATGAGTGGTTGCCCTATTCCAATATTACTACCCCCTAAATTCGGAAAGGCGTATTTGCGGTAAAACTAATCGATCATCGGTGCAGTCGACAGTTCCGTGCCTTCCCCCTTGAATTGTCCGCTCAAGGGTACCGGTCTAAAACCCCATAGAAACCTTACTCTATTGTAATGTTGCATGCATCATGGTCAAACCTAGTCAGGCTAAGTGTGTTGTCTGCACAATAGCCTTTAAGATAAACTTGTCCAAAGTCCATTGGGTTTCCCTGGAACCCAAACAGACGCCTTCACGTTCAGTGCATTTATTTGGGGAACTAAATGCTCTTTGCTAAATATTGATGTTAAATAGTCGAGTCCGGTGGGGGTAAGGGTCTAACCCTCTTTTGTTTTGCAGAAATGAAGCACGAAATCCCCAGATTTGGCATGGTCACCAATATCCACCCAAAATTATTAAACTGGTGGGAGGATCTTCACTCCAGCGACAAAGCACTCGTCAGGAAACACTTGGGCAACCTGCCCTCACTTTTGGATATCCAGCCTAACAAAATGATGATAGAGGTTGCTGCCCTATTCTGGGATTGCGATCGGTCAGTATTTCGCTTCGGAAACAATGAAATGACACCGCTGCTGAAAGAAATAGGAGGTTTGGCCGGTTTGGCTTGGGAATCTCCAGGGTTGATGATGCCTGAGAATCGCACAGGCCGAGGTTTTCTCAAAATGTTGGGTCTAAAGAAAATTCCGGACTTGGTATGTTTAAAGGATTCGTACATCCCTTTTTATTACTTGTACGAAAGTTTCGGTCATAGAAAATCATACCGCACTTATCAGGATGAGTTCGCCCTCACTTCTCTAGGGCACATCCATCGCCGAGGATTTGCTTTCATGGCTTGTTTTCTGGGTTTAATGGTGTTCCCGACAAAGAAGGAGAGGATTCACACTAGGTTGGCCATGGTCACTAAGACTTTAATGGAGGGGATCAACGGACAGGACTTCAACATTGTGCCTATGATCATTGCAGACATATACCGAGCCTTAGAAAAGTGTCAACGGGGAGCAAAACACTTCGAAGGTTGCAACTTACTGCTTCAGCTTTGGCTCACGGAACACCTGCAAAGGGGTGACTACCGACAAGACATCCATCGAAGAATTTGGGATGACCATATCGCTTTCCACCACCCAAATCGAATGAACTATATTCCAGACATGTTCGCTCAGCCGGAAAATGCCGAGGGATGGGTTGAGTTACTGGGAAATTTGACAGAGGACCAGATTCAGTGGATGTTTGAATGGTTCCCAACGGACGAATTTATCATCTGATCCCGAGACGCTTTATTTCTGATATTGATTGGTCTGAGGGGAACGTACCCTTACGTCCCGCTCCGATTTATGAGGCAAGCAGGGAGGAGGAAGGTTATACTTAGGGTTAAGAAGATGAGACATCTTCGAGCAGACTTACAGGACGAAACAACCCTCACAAGTTCCAAGCCCAGCATTTGTGGCACTGCAAGATTGTACTGGAGAAAGACACCATCGAGCCAGACAGGTATCATGCCGGTTGTACTCATTTCTATCTAAGCTGGTTAAAAGAAGATATGGAGGGCTAATTCGAGCCAAGATTCGCTCAGGGTCACCGGGTCATAGATGAAAAGGCCGAAGTGCAAGTCAAATTCAACAGTCTACACAAGAGGCTGCGTGAATGTGAAGATAATCATCACTAGATACACGAGTCCAGCAGAAAGCTGATCGAGGAATAGAAGGATATGGCTATCAGCTCCAACAAGAGGCTAGGGTACTTGGAGCGAGGTATAGTCGAGCTGGAGGAAAAGTTCATCAAGAGGATCGAGGACTGCAAAAAGGCTGAAGAAGCCGAAGGAGGATATCTAGCCAGGACCTACTTGTTGTTGGGACTTCGCGAGTTGGGAAAGCTGATCAAAGGGAGCAGGAATGCCGAATCTGGGGAAGGTTTTTCTGGGACCAAGTAGATAGGGGTGTCTTTTATTTTGTCTCCTTTGATGTAATAAGGCCATTGGCCATTAGTGACTTTTATTTTTTGCATATTTAGAGTCATTTTAATCATCAATAAAATGAGACATTTAGCATTTAAAGTTCTCCAAATTAATTTGTCGCTGGGCCTACCTCGGGAACAAAGAGGTTCCCCAACTTAGGATGCGTTTTACATTTTCGCATTACGTGTTTAAATTACCGCAATATGTTTTATAATCCTCACTGACTTCCTTACCTTTTGTTTTGTTTTTATTTATTATTATTCCCCTCCCCAAAGGTTAGTTCGTGCATTCAGGCATCATCCGCCTACCGCACAAGATCAAAGGGCCCTCCTCCTACTCCTCCTCCCAGTCCTCCCAAAGGAAAAAGCAAGGGTAAAACTAAGATGGCAGATGCAAGCGGCACCAGAAAAGACAACAGGGATGAACAGGTTGATACCATTGATGGTCGAGGTATTCAGGTTCTGCACGAGGGTATGTCTCCGCTACAAAAGAAACTGCTGAAGTTCCAAGAGGAACTTGACCAAGTCAAGAATTTGGCTCACTTATCACTTTCCCTCAATGTTCCAGACATCCACTTCCCAAATGCTCCAAACCCCACTTTACCACAAAACATCCCTAAACAACCGAATCACTCCAAGGACCCAGTCCCGCCAGCACAATGCAATGCCTATCACCATAACACTCCACCTCTCCATGATCAGACAAAAGACCACTTCCAGGCTTATGATAATCCCATTTATGTAGAAATCGTGGCTCATTCCACACCGCATACCCCTGAGTCCGACGAGAAGGATAGGCTCATCAGGAATCTGGCCGACGGACTTAAGAAATTGACCAACCGAGTTCAGGGCGTCGAAGGAGTTAAAGGGATTGAGGGGCTGAACTATGAAGATATTTGCATACAACCTGATGTCAAACTGCCCGAGGGGTACAAACCTCCTAAGTTCGAGATGTTCGATGGTACCGGTGATCCAAGAGTCCATCTGAGGACTTACTGCAACAAACTGGTCGGCGTGGGAAAAGATGAAAGAATCCGCACGAAACTCTTCATGAGGAGCTTAAAAAGAGATGCACTGTCCTGGTACATTAGCCAGGATCCAAAGAAATGGTCTAAATGGGTAAGCATGGCAACGGACTTCATGGATAGATTCCGGTTCAACACGGAGGATGCACCAGATGTATTCTACATCCAGAACCTAAAGAAGAAACCAACGGAGACCTTTCGCGAGTATGCTACTCGTTGGAGGTCAGAAGCTGCCAAGGTCAGACCGGCCTTAGAAGAGGAACAAATGAAGAAGTTCTTTGTGCGAGCTCAGGATCCTCAATACTATGAGCGACTGATGATGGTCGAGGGTCACAAGTTCTCTGACATCATCAAGTTGGGAGAGCGAATCGAAGAGGGCATCAAAAGCGGTATGGTAACAAACTTTGAAGCTTTACAAGCTACTAATAAATCTCTGCAATCCAGTGATGTGTCCAGGAAGAAGAATGTAGGAGCCGTGATGGTAGCACAGCAAGCCAAATCCCCTCCTAAATACCACGTCTATCCCGCACCTTCATTAACATACCAACCAGCTCCAAGTTACCAAGCACCTTCACCTCAATACCAAGCACCCTCACCTACATATCAAGCTCCACCACCCACATATCATCCTACCTCGCCCAGATATTCCCAACCAGCTCCCGTTTGCAATGCCTATAATTCCCAACCTTCTCACTACCAATCACCACCTACTCGTCAAAACTTCCCTAGGCCTCGCCCTAACTTTGATCGTCGCCCTCCAAAACAATACACCGCCATAGCCGAGCCCATTGACCAGTTGTATGAAAAACTCAAAGCCGCCGGTTATGTCACACCCATTCCTGCTGCCACCTTTGAGAACTCTTCTTAGTGGGTCAACCCAAATAAATCTTGTGCTTACCATTTCGGTATGAAGGGACACACCCTTGAGGAATGTCGTTCCTTGAAGGACAAGATACAAGCTCTCATAGACAACAAGATCATTATAGTTAAGGACCCTGCTCCTAATGTTCGCAATAATCCGCTGCCGACCATAAAGGCGGTGTCCATATGATTGAGGTAGATGATGATTGGAATCCCGAGGGATCAATTGGGCTGATTGCAGAGGGTGATCCAAAGAAGCCCACAATTACTCTCAACCTGATTGTGGTTCAGATGTAACCATCCGAGGATGCTGAGGTAAACATGTCCATCCCACTCGAGTTTGAATCGATACCGCCCTCCAAAGGAAAGGCCCCAATGCCGATCGAAGTTGAGTTTGTACGGCCTCTCGAAGTTGCAGTCCGACCACCTATAACATATATTCCAGTGGGAATAAGAATGACCACACCTATTCCAGTGGCAATGTCAACCACGCCACCCTTCTACTCAAACGCCATCCCATGGGACTACACCGCTGAAGCGAGGAGGAAAGGTAAAGGCAAGTCTGAGGAAGCCATTGCCGCACAGGGGATGACAAGAACTGGCAGAGTTTATACCCCTGAACATTTGGCCGAGTCTAGCAAGCAGGCCGCCAACCGTCCTCCCACCCTTGAGACAGGTTCAGACGATCATTGGAGAAAGATACAAGCCAAGGAGTATTCAATCCTCGACCAGTTGAACAAGACACCCGCTCAGATATCCATTCTCTCCCTATTACAGAACTCTGAAACACACAGGAGTGCCTTGTTAAAGGTGTTGAGTAAAGCATATGTACCGGACAATATCACCAACGGGGAGATGGCCAACATGGTGGGCCAAGTACTAGAAAGCCACAAGATCACTTTCCATGAAGATGAGCTACCTCCCGAGGGGTTAGGGCATAACAGAGCACTACACGTCACGGTATAATGTGAGGATCATTTCATCACAGGGATCCTAATTGATGGGGGTTCCAGCCTCAACATTTGTCCGCTGGTCACGCTCAAGAAATTGGGCAAGAGTCTACATGAGATAAAGGAAGGAGAGATCAACGTAAAAGCCTTCGATGGTTCGCAGAGGTCCACCATGGGAGAAATCACCTTGTGCTTACAGATGGGACCAACTTGGTTTGATGTAGATTTCCAAGTAATAGATGTGCCTGCATCCTACAACTTACTGTTAGGACGACCTTGGATCCATGCTGCTGGGGCCGTAGCATCAACCCTACATCAAGTTGTGAAATTCGAATGGAATCACCAAGAGGTAATCATTCATGGAGACGGTAGAAACCATATCTACGGTTGCCAGACCTTTTCGGTCATCGATGGAAGAAGGAAGTTGGGTGGAGAGATATACCACAACATTGAACGAGTTAACGCCATTGATAAGGACAAGTGGAGGGAAAGTAAGATTGAAAGCATCTTGAACTGGGAAGGGTACGAGCCAGGTAAAGGGCTCGGTAAGAATCTCCAGGGAATAACGAAATCAATAACACTCAAGAAGCACGGTATTACTTTCGGTCTTGGGTACGAGTACACTTGGAAGGAATTCAAGAACTGGTCGCCACCATGGCGCGGCCCCTACTACCCATTGGAGCAGCCAATACCTCACTTGAAGAAAACTTTCCAACAAGTTGATATCATCTACGGTACGGATGAAGAGGAAGCATTAGCGGCAATGAGGGATTTATTTCTGGACAATGAAGACATGGACTGTTGTGTCATTCTTGAAGAGGAGGGGGAGGAAGGCCCTTCCATACAGGTCGTGAGCAAAGGATCATATACCAAGAATTGGTCTGTCAGGACAACCAAAGCCCATCGAGCCTTGGGGTAGCAAGGCTAACAAAACAAGCATTATTTACAATTTATTTATCTAAAGAACTTTCTTCTTTTTCGCATTTTTAATTTCTGCAAGAAAGAGCTCCCATGTTCAAACAATTATTCAATTTATCAAAGCATGTCCAGTTTCTTTATAAATCTTATATTTACTTGCTACTGTTTTCCTCCCCATTACTTTATTTACGCAGCATTACTATTACTTATCCTGATGAACCGACGATTGTGACATGCAACGAGGCAACACAACAAACTGATTCCGAGTCAGACGATGATGACATACCTGGGGATATTATTAAAGAGGTCGAGAACTTTGAGAATAGACCTAAGTCTAACTTGGATGATACGGAGGTCGTCAACCTGGGAAACGCAGAGAACGTCAGAGAAACACGCATCAGCATTCATCTGTCGCCGTCAGAAAAGGAGGAATATACGGAATTCTTAAGAGAATATGAGGACATATTCTCCTGGTCATATGATGACATGACTGGCCTCAGTACATCTATTGTGGCCCACAAGCTGCCAAATAATCAAACATGTCCACCGGTGAAGCAAAAGCTCAGGAAGTTCAAACAAGACATGAGCTTGAAAATCAAAGAAGAGGTCACCAAGCAGATCAAAGCCAAGGTTCTCCAAGTGGTCGAATATCCTACATGGTTAGCCAACATTGTTCCTGTGCCAAAGAAGGATGGGAAGGTCAGAGTCTGCGTCGACTACCGGGATCTCAACCGGGCAAGTCCGAAATATGACTTCCCCTTGCCGAATATACACATCCTAATTGACAAATGCACCAAGCATGAGTTGCACTCCTTTGTAGATTGTTTTGCCGGTTACCAATAGATTTGGATGGACGAGGAAGATGCTGAGAAAACGGCGTTCATTACCCCGTGGGGAGTGTATTGTTACAAGATGATACCATTCGGTCTGAAGAATGCAGGGGCCACCTACATGAAGGCTATAAATACTATATTTCATGATATGATTCACAAGGAGATCGGGGTGTATGTGGAAGACGTCATCATCAAATCAAAGAAGGTCGCTGACCATATGGAAGATTTGAGAAAATTCTTCAACAGGTTAAGGAAGTACAATCTGAAACTTAACCCTGCAAAGTGTGCATTCAGGGTTCCTGCTGGCAAGTTGTTGGGGTTCATTGTCAGTCGCCGAGGAATAGAACTGGATCCATCAAAGGTCAAAGCCATCCAAGAACTGCCGCCACCAAAAACCAAGAAGGATGTTATGAGTTTCCCGGGGAGGATCAATTACATCAGCAGGTTCATAGCCCAGTCTACCGTCATTTGTGAACCAATTTTCAAGATGTTGAGAAAGGATGCTGCAACCAAATGGACCGAGGATTTTCAAAGGGCCTTCGATAGAATCAAGGAGTATCTCTTAACACCACCAGTCCTGGTACCACCCGATCCAGGTAGACCTTTGATACTCTACCTTGATGTGTTGGAAGGAGCTTTTGGTTGCGTTCTTGGGCAACATGACGAGACAGGAAGAAAGGAGCAAGAAATTTACTACCTCAGCAAGAAGTTCACTTTGTATGAGGCCCGATACTCTCTATTAGAACACATTTGTTGCGCTCTAACTTGGGTCGCACAGAAGCTGAGGCATTATTTTTGTGCATATACAACGTACCTCATATCAAGGATGGATCCGTTGAAATACATCTTTCAGAAGCCCATGCCTACTGGCAAACTGGCCAAATGGAAGATCCTGTTAAGTGAGTTTGACATTATTTACGTGACTCAAAAGGAGGTCAAGGGACAAGCACTAGCAGATCATCTTGCTGAAAATCTTGTGGACGGAGAATACGAACCATTGAAAATGTATTTTCCCGATGAAGAAGTGTCATTCGTAAGGGAGGACACTACAGAATCCTACGATGGTTGGAGGATGTTCTTTGATGGGGCCGCAAACTTCAAAGGAGTAGGTATTGGAGCAGTCTTAATATCATAAACCGGTCAGCACTATCCGATATCCGCCAAACTCAGGTTCCCCTGCACCAATAACATGGCTGAATATGAGGCCTGCATCTTGGGGCTCAACTTGGCCATCGACATGAGCGTTCAGGAATTATTAATGATTGGTGACTCAGACTTATTGATACACCAAGTCCAAGAAGAATGAGAGACCAATAATTCCAAGATATTGCCATATCTACATCGTGTACAGGAATTGAGAAACAGGTTCACAAAGATAAATTTCGGCACGTCCCTAGAATCCGGAATGAGTTCGTCGACGCACTGGCCACCTTGTCATCTATGATCCACCATCCAGACAAGAACATCATTGATCCTATCCCAGTGGGGATCCACAATCAACCGGCCTACTGCGCCCATGTTGAAGAAGAGGCAGACGGAAAGCCTTGGTTTCATGATATTAAGGAGTACTTGGCAAAGGGAGAATATCCAAAGCCTGAAAATGCTACTCAGAAACGCACACTTCGAAGGTTGTCAAATAATTTCTTTCACAGCGGAGGAATCCTGTACAGGAGGACTCCTGATTTAGGTTTGCTAAGATGTGTCGAAGCAAGAGAAGCAACAAAACAGCTGGAGGAAATACATGCGGGTACATGCGGTCCTCATATAAATGGGTTCATTCTAGCAAAGAAGATACTTCGGGCCGGTTATTTCTGGATGACCATGGAAACGGATTGCATCCAGTATGTCCGGAAATGCCACCGATGCCAGATACATGGGAATATGATAAAGGTACCTCCCAGTGAGCTTAATGCAACAAGTTCGTCGTGGCCGTCCGCCGCTTGGGGCATGGATGTTATTGGACCAATCAAACCTGCTGCCTCTAACGGACACAGGTTTATTCTGGTCGCCATTGATTACTTCACTAAATGGGTCGAAGTAGCATCCTACAAAGTAGTTACTAAGAAAGTTGTGGTAGATTTTGTCCGCGACCGCATCATTTGTCGGTTCGGAGTTCCAGAGTCAATCATCACCGACAATGGTTCCAATCTAAACAGTGACCTGATGAAAACAATGTGTGAGGCCTTCAATATCAAACACAAGAATTCTACAGCATACTAACCTCAAATGAATGGAGCCGTTGAGGCTGCCAACAAGAACATCAAGAAGATACTGAGAAGGATGATAGAGAAGCACAAGCAGTGGCATGAGAAACTGTCATTTGCCTTACTGAGATACCGCACCACGGTTCGCACATCAACTGGTCAACTCCTTATATGTTGGTATATGGCACAGAAGCCGTCATTCCTGCCGAGGTCGAGATTCCATCTCTGAGAATCATACAAGAAGCCGAGCGCAGTGATGCAGAATGGGTAAGAAGCCACTATGAGCAATTGGCCCTCATAGACGGAAAATGAATGAACGCAGTCTGTTATGGCCAATTATATCAGAACAAGATGACTAGAGCCTTCAACAAGAGAGTCAAGCTGAGACGATTCTGTAACGACCCGGTCGGTCGTTTCGTAGAATTTGCATTTTTATTATTGTTTCTGCCTTTTCATAGCTGGATTATACTGTTCATGATGTGTCAGAGCTGGTTAGATCGGGTTCGGAGGGGTCATAGAAGAAATTGAGACACTTAGTCTCTAAAATTAGCTTTAGAGTTGGGAAAGTCAACTGAGAGTTGACTTATTGGTAAACGACCTAGGAATGAGGATTTTATGGCTCGGATAGCTTCTTTAGGTGATTTGGGACTTAGGAGTGCATCCGGAATAATTTTGTGATATCCGGTGTAGAATTAGGCTTGAATAGGCGAAAGTTAGTTTTTGGCGATTTCCGGTCGGCAGTGGGAAATAGGCTATCGAGGTCAATTTCGACAGTTGGAACAGGTTCGTAATGCCATTTTGGTTATGTCTGCAAAATTTCAGGTTAATCAGAGGTGTTTTGGGTAGTTTCAGCATCGTTCGTGGAATTTAGAAATTTCAATGTTCATAGGCTTGAATTCGATGAGTTTTTGGAGTTTTGATGTTTCAAAGGGTCGACTAAGTTTGAATGATCATATATGATGCGTTGGTATGTTTGGTTGGGGTCCCGAGGGTCTCGGGCTTGATTTGGGGTGGCGAACGGGGAATTTGGATTTGGCAAAATGCAGCTTTAGCTGCTGTTCTGATGTTTTCGCACCTGCGGAAGGGGAGCCGCATGTGCGGTCCTGCAGGAGCGGACTTGGCTCCGCATGTGCAAGAATGGGCTGGGTTGAGGAGTTCCGCAGGTGTGACGAAATTGTCGCACCTGCGAGGTTGCAGGTGCGGAAGAAGGATCGCATGTGCAGATTTGGGTGGTCCCAGATGAGACCGTAGGTGCGGAAGGATCATCGCACCTGCGAAGCCGCAGGTGCGAGAAATGGGTCGCAGGTGCGAAATCACTGTGCAGTAAGTATACAAAAACTAGCCTTCGCGAATTGTAACCATTTTTCTCAATATTTTATCCCGGTTTGAAGCTTTTGAAGGGTTTTTGAAGAGGGAATTCGATAGTTCTTCGTGGAGGTAAGATTTTTGGACTCAAAACTCGTTAATACATGATTAAGGTCAGATTAATGGTGGAAAAGTTGGGAAACATCAATGGAAAAGGGGTAGTTAGGGCTTGAGATTAAAAGGCTTTAGAATGAGGATTTGAGGGTTCATTCTGACTCCGATTTCGATGTTCTTGGTATGTATAGACTCGTGGGAGGATGAGGATTCTTGTGTTGTAAATTTTATCGAATTCCGAGATGTGGGCCCGGGGGTCGGGTTTGATCAACTTCGGGATATTTGAGTTGTTTGATAAATGTTTATTGGGATTCACCCCTTAGCATATAATAATGATATACACTTGATTGTTGGTAGATTTGGAGTGCTCAGAGGTCGAATTTCGAGGCAAGGGCACTGCGAAGTAGTATATTAGCCGGTTTTGAGGTAAGTAACATTTCCAAACTTGGAACTGAGGGTTCGAAACCCCAAGTTATCTGATAATTGATGTTAATTAAGGTGACGCACGTGCCAAGTGATGGGCATGTGGGCGTACACCGAATGTTGTGGCCTGGCTCATCCCATGGCACTGCCTAAAGATTATTTCAGGCTGATACTGGTACGGTGAAGGTTGTATTTACTTTGAACATATTAGAAATCATGTTAAGTATAAATGCAAAGGCTTCACGCCAACAATGTTAAGACCCGAGTGGTCGTCTATTACTGTCTCCTCTTGTGATTATTTGATTTCATATATCAGTCTTGTTATAGCATATCATTTCATGCCTCAGTCTCGGAAATTGTTAATTATATGCATATTTATCATTGTTTGGGCTGATTTATACATCTGTGAGCCATATGAGTGATACCGAAAAGGGTATTGATTGAGTGAGGCCAAGAGCCTGGTATTGAGGAAGTTATGAGATTGGACTGCACACCACAACGATCGTTGAATCATGCCTTCGTTGGCTTGATATAGCGCTTGGGCTTATAGGAGCCCCTCCAGAGTCTTTACACCCTCAGTGAGCACACAGTATTGAGGGATGATTTTCCCTGGGCATGGATCTTGTCTAAAGTTATTGATATTGAGGGATGGATATTTCCTGGACATGGATCTTGTCCGAAGTTGATATATGTGAGGGATGGATCTTCCCTGAACATGGATCTTGTCCGAGTGTTGTATTCCGGAGATGGATCTTCTTCGTGGGACTGGATTGGCCTTTTTCCTCAGTACTGAGTGACTACGGTCACCGGTGTTTATGCATATTCCGGGATGGATCTTCCCTGGGCCTGAGAGCCATATATAGTACTGAGTGGACTTTTGTGGGAGATTTGTGAGAACTATGTGCATTTTTACACGGTTGATATGTTGGCATGTAGAGCATATTGAGATATACTTAGCATATTCTGTTGTTATTTTTTTTTTTATAAACTGTGAACATGTCTAAAATTTTGTACGCAAATGATTATAGTTATTGAGGTTTAGTTCGTCACTACCTCTCAGCCCATAGTTTGGGTTCGTTACTTCTGAGTTGGTGTACTCACGTTACCCCCTGCACCTTGTGTGCAGATCCAGGTTCATCGGGACCCGGTAGCGGTTGCGGATTTACTAATTAGAGTTTCTTTTGGAGTCTTCGAGGTAGTAGCTGGCGATTGCAGCCTCGTCTTTTCCCTCTTTATCTTCCTGTTGCACTTTACTTTTACGGACTATGTTGTCTATTCCCGTATCTTGACATTCTCATGCTGTAGTAGCTCGTGACTGAGTGACACTAGATCCGGGGTTGTAGAACTTAAATTTTGGTTTCAGATATTGTTTAAAACTTCGGATTCATTATTATTATTATCCACAGACTTATTAAAAGAAAAACAATGATATTTCATTGGTAATTGCATTTAGCTTAGATAAAAAAAAGGTGGCTTGCCTGGTTCCACGACAGGCGCCATCACGATTCTGGAATTGGGTCGTGACAAGTTGGTATCAGAGCTCTAGGTTGAATAGGTCTCACCAGTCATGAGCAGGTTTAGTAGAGTCTTGCGGAACGGTATGGAGACGTCTGTACTTATCTTCAAGAGGCTACAGAACCCTTAGGAAACATTCCACTTTCTTGAATTCTTGTCGTGCGAATCCATTTTATTCATCAAAAAGCGTAATTCTTTGAATTCCTTTCATGTATTCGAATGCGCACGCGAGCGATTGGTATCAGTTGTGCATCGGCGGATGGTGACTTCCATGGGTGAGATATGATTTTTAACATGTTAATAATTGGCCAGTCGGAAGGACTTGAGGCCGGATTTTTGTCTGTGGCTTGAGTGCCGAGATCTTTGTTGTGTAAGCACATGTGTTGGGGGACTTATATGTCTGTTTGTGTCCTTATTGATGGAACCTTTTTACTAGATGACTACGTGGTGAGTGTGGGTGATAGTTAGATGTGTTCAGGTTGTGTGATTGTGACAAGAATGGAGTAGCAGGAGATGTGGCAAGAACCAAATATTATTTGACTTCTGTATTGAGTTAAAATATGGCTTCGAGTTATGAGTATTGAAGGACCTATCGTATAGCTTAGTTGTGGAGTGAAGTGGGTTTTCCCGTTATGTTCTGAGTTCCTGTGATGTCTTTTGAGCTGACCAATGCCCCATCAACGTTCATGTAATTGATTGACGGTGCATGCAGCCGTGGTATAACTCCTTGGTTATTGTGTTCATGGATGACATCCTGGCATACTCGCGTAGCAAAAGGTAGTATCCTCAGCATTTGATTATGGTATTACAAGGATATATGGAGGAGAAGCCTTGTGCGAAGTTCTCCAAGTGTGAAATTTTGGCTCAGTTCAATAGCCTTCTTGGCGCACGTGGTTTCCAGTGAAAGTATCCATGTGGACAGACGAGTGTGAGTAGAGCTTCCAGAAGATCAATATTTCCTTGACCACAACCCTAGTGTTAGTATTGCCATCACCTTCAGGTTTTATACCGCCTAATGGGATGTCTCAAGGGCAGACAGTGGTTATGTTTGGATGTAAGAAGGTATAGTGATTGCGTGATAGATATGATTTTTGGAAGTGTATAGGGGGATATCATTTTGAGGTTAAGCAGGCAGGGGTATCTCCTGCGGGTTGTCCTGAGGTGTGTGGCCCTTATGTCTATCTGTAGTAAGTTCCCTCTATCAGTAAATGATGTATGTTGTAGTTTGAGTTTAAATCACTTGAGGGAGTTGGCATGACCATTACTATGGTGAATATGAGATTTGCATACGAGTTGAGGGTTAGATGGTCTGGGTCATATGAGCATATGAAGGATTTAGTTGAATCCCACCACAGTATGGTGGCAGTAATAGTGTATGGTCATCGTGAGTTATTGTTTGTCTTGATCGTTGGCTTTGAGCCAAGTGGGGGAGTCTGTTAATGGTAAGTTGATTGCACGATTATGTGTTGTATTGGTTTCGGTTCGATGTAGATTGGTGAATCAGTTTTGACCTGCAGAGGTGGAGTCTGGGAATGACACGAGTAACGGAAATTTCTTCGATACAAGTTGTATTATACTTTACGGATAGTAGGATTCATTGTATGATGGAGTTGTACTGGTAAGTGTAGAGTGTGCAATGTATGAGTGTGCTTGTTGCTTCAAGGGTGTGGATTACTTTCCTAGTATGTGGATTACAAGCGGGGTCAGGTCGTTCTGTTTACTTATTTAGTGTAATTGAAATTGCGTAGAGTAAATGACGTTCGAGAATGGCTCAGACGGATTCAAGGTTATATGTAGCGATCAAGGATCTTCAAGGTGTGAGAAGGGCTAGAACTGAGATTTACGGGAAGGTGTCAAGGCTTGTGGTATATTTGCATTATCATGGATTCTATCCATCAGTATCAGGAAGTGAAGTTAATGGCTTTAAATTCGCAGGAAGTCCCTTCAGGGTAAGTATTTCTAATGTGGTGAATTTGGGGGTAATTGAGGGAGTATTCAGCGGCTTATGAGCCTTAGACGGTATATTTTTATGTTCGGGTTTCGTGCGATGAGTCGGGATTGAGAATTGCGGTATTATGGCCAGAAGGAGTATCAATTCGAAGGTAAGTCAGAAGAAACTTGGATAAATAGGACAGCTTGGTAGTACGTCGGATCGGCATGATAAGGGATATGGTTAGTTCTTTGGGTGTTTATAAGGTAATGAGTTGTTACAACTATTTCTTAGCAATTCTCTTGGAATTGGTGGCATGCGTAGCTTGGCTGAGTTAGAAGGATTCAGTCCTGGCAGTTTGGTGTTGTGCAAATATGATTCAGGAGTTCTTGATGGTTTCTACCACGGTTAGAGATATGTATTTTCTTCTGGCGTGAGGAACAAGTGACGTATAGTGATTTTGCCTCTAGATGGGATCAAATGAAAATTTCTTGGCTAGTTGAGTACGTAGTTGCTTATGGATTTAAAGGGGTTATGAGGTTCTCATATTTATCATAGGATGGCAGGGTGTATGCGATATGTTGTGTAGAATTGAGATTTGCATGTGCGAGGTCACGGTTCAGTTCTGGGAGGAAGGTCATAATCCTTAGGCAGCATGGGCAGTTTAAGATGACTAGGTAGAGGATGTCACTAATTGGTGTGGCTTGATGAAGGTATACAATTCAGAAACGACAATGTGTTTGGGTTGAGGGTACTTCATTGGTATTGCGGCGCTCTTTTGTTGGATCGACTGTTGATATTCAAGTTTTCTTGGTGGCATAGAAGAATTATAAGAGTGTCCCTCGTGGGATGATTGAGTATTAGAGGTGTGTTATATATTCGAGCGGTGGAGTTGGTATCAGATATGGTAATTGGTGCGCTTTATGGATTTCGAGACTGGGAGTTCCCATGAAGAGGTTATTTTGTGGTTGTAGACCGTGGTGATGCGAGCAAAGCTAGTCAGATGTTAGTATGTGTCATGATTCAGTCATTATGAACTTTCAGAGAGTTATCTATCTGTTGTGGGTGACCAGAGATGATTTAAAGTTATTGATAGGCCCAGTATGGGTCTGTGTTCTGCAACAGGTCCGAATTGTTGAGTCCGAATTGCTACTATTGAGGGATGTACCACTCGATTGTCATTGAGCGTATTCGTGTTTTGGAGTGATCTATGAGTTACCTTTAAGTGTTTCTAGGAGTGGTGATTGTTGATTATATGTGCATAGGGTACGCTTCTATCTGGGCTTTATAGCGAGATTTGAGTAAGGTAAGTAATTGGGTGTTGTGGGATGGAGACGTATTGGTTATGTCCTTGCTGGTTCGTGTGGCGTGGTATCGTCCGATTTTCCTCGTGGTTATGACAATGCACTTTGATTACTTGATGTCGATTTCGCATGGTTATTGATTCTGAGCAAGGTGGCTTGAAGTATTTCATGTGAACCAGCATTTGGATGGGATCACGCATTGTAGCGGAGTTATGTAGAGGTATGCTCCTTGGTGTCAGATTCGTGTGTTCTGGTTTTCGGTGTGTGCCAGCTTTAGCATGATGCTGTGATAGTATTTGTTAATGGCATGATAGTCCTCTCGTGTGAATCTTCTATTTATGAATTGAGCTTTTGGGACGTTGTTATTGAGTGCACGAGTTGCACAAGTTATGGCTCTGGATGGTATCGATGTTGATCGGATGAATGGTTGTTGGCTTCTACGTGTTCTTCCATCATCGGCAGTATATGGAAGTGTTAGAGCGAGGCATTGCTTGATAAGAGAATATGTACCGATATTGGGTTGTGTTGAGCAGCTATTATGATTAGGAGTGATCAGTATGGGTGTTTGAGTCATGCGGTGTATTATGTTATTTCACCTCGGGTTCGGATATGGCTTTATTCAACGTGTTCAGACTTGTTCAGTCCGTAGTTGTGGGATTTTGGTATTGTAAACTGATTCAGAAGTGGAAAAGTTGTTCTAAGGTTTAGGGGTCAAGATTGGATTTCGAAAATTTCATCTGTGTGGTACTATCGGACCTATATGGGGTAGGGTGATGTGGGATCACCTCAGAATATGTGCATGGTAGGTTACACGACAATATTGGTGGTGTTTGAAACAGCTCTAGGCACGTTCGAGGACGAACGTATGTTTAAGTGGGGGAGAATGTAACGACCCGGTCGGTCGTTCCGTAGAATTTGCATTTTTATTATTGTTTCTGCCTTGTCATAGCTGGATTATACTGTTCATGATGTGTCAGAGTTGGTTAGCTCGGGTTCGGAGGGGTCATAGAAGAAATTGAGACACTTAGTCTCTAAAAGTAGTTTTAGAGTTGGGAAAGTCAACGGAGAGTTGACTTATTGGTAAACGACCTCGGAATGAGGATTTTATGGCTCAGATAGCTTCGTTAAGTGATTTGGGACTTAGGAGCGCATCCGGAATAATTTTGTGATATTCGATGTAGAATTAGGCTTGAATTGGCGAAAGTTAGTTTTTGGCGATTTCCGGTCGGCAGTGGAAAATAGGCTATCGGGGTCGGAATGGAATTCCGACAGTTGTAACAGGTTCGTAATGCCATTTTGGTTATGTTAGCAAAATTTCAGCTTAATCGGAGGTGTTTTGGGTAGTTTCGGCATCGTTGGTGGAATTTAGAAATTTCAATGTTCATAGGCTTGAATTCGATGAGTTTTTGGAGTTTTGATGTTGTTTTGATGTTTCAAAGGGTCGACTAAGTTTGAATGATCATATATGATGCGTTGGTATGTTTGGTTGGGGTCCCGAGGGGCTCGGGCTTGATTTGGGGTGGCGAACGGGGAATTTGGATTTGGCAAAATGCAGCTTTAACTGATGTTCTGATGTTTTCGCACCTGCAGAAGGGGAGCCGCAGGTGCGGTCCCGAAGGAGCGGACTTGGCTCCGCAGGTGCGAGAATGGGCTAGGTTGAGGAGTTCCGTAGGTGCGAGGAAATTGTCGCACCTACGAGGTTGCAGGTGCGGAAGAAGGATCGCATGTGCGGATTTGGGTGGTCCCAGATGAGACCGCAGGTGCGGAAGGATCATCCCACCTGCGAAGCCGCAGATGCGAGAAATGGGTCGCAGGTGCGAAATCACTGTGCAGAAAGTATTAAAAAACCAGCCTTCGCGAATTGTAACCATTTTTCTCAATATTTTATCCCGGTTTGAAGCTTTTGAAGGGTTTTTGAAGAGGGAATTTGATAGTTCTTCGTGGAGGTAAGATTTTTGGACTCAAAACTCGTTAATACATAACTAAGGTCGGATTAATGGTGGAAAAGTTGGGAAAAATCAGTGGAAAATGGGTAGTTAGGGCTTGAGATTAATAGGCTTTAGAATGAGGATTTGAGGGGTCATTTGGACCCCGATTTAGGTGTTCTTGGTATGTATAGACTCGTGGGAGGATGAGGATTCTTGTGCTGTAAATTTTATCAAATTCCGAGACGTGGGCCCCAGGGGCCGGGTTTGATCATTTTCGGGATTTTTGAGTATTTTTGATAAATTTTGATTGGGATTCACCCCTTAGCATATAATAATGATATACACTTGATTGTCGGTAGATTTGGAGCGCTCGGAGGTCAAATTTCAAGGCAACGGAACTGCGGAGTAGTATATTAGCCTGTTTTGAGATAAGTAACGTTTCCAAACTTGGAACTGAGGGTTTGAAACCCCAAGTTATCTGATAATTGATGTTAATTAAGGTAACGCACGTGCCAAGTGACGGGCATGCGGGCGTACACCGAATGTTGTGGCCTGGCTCATCCCATGGCACTGCCTAATGATTATTTCAGGCATATACTGGTACGGTGAAGGTTGTATTTACTTTGAACATATTAGAAATCATGTTAAGTATAAATGCAAAGGATTCACGCCGACAATGCTAAGACCCGAGTGGTCATCTATTATTGTCTCCTCTTGTGATTATTTGATTTCATATACTCAGTCTTGTTATAGCATATCATTTCATGCCTCAGTCTCGAAAATTGTTAATTATATGCATATTTATCATTGTTTGGGCTGATTTATACATATGTGAGCCATATGAGTGAGACTGGAAAAGGTATTGACTGAGAGATGCCGAGAGCCTGGTATTGAAACAGTTATAAGATTGGACTGCACACCACAACGATCATTGAATCATGCCTTCGTTGGCTTGATATAGCGCTTGGGCTTATAGGAGCCCCTCCGGAGTCTTTGCACCCCTAGTGAGCGCACAAATATTGAGGGATGGATTTTCCCTGGGCATGGATCTTGCCTGAAGTTATTGATATTGAGGGATGGATCTTCCCGGGACATGGATCTTGTCCAAAGTTAATATATGTGAGGGATGGATCTTCCCTGGACATGGATCTTGTCCGAGTGTTGTATTCCGGAGATGGATCTTCTCCGTGGGGCTGGATTGGCCTTTTTCCTCAGTACTGAGTGACTACGGTCACCAGTGTTTATGCATATTCCGGGATGGATCTTCCCTGGGCCTGAGAGTCATATATTGTACTGAGTGGACTTCTGTGGGAGATTTGTGAGAACTATGTGCATTTTTACACGGTTGATATGTTGGCATGTAGAGCATATTGAGATATACTTAGCATATTCTGTTGTTATTTTTTTAATAAACTGTGAACATGTCTAAAATTTTGTACGCAAATTATTACAGTTATTGAGGTTTAGTTCGTCACTACCTCTCAGCCCATAGTTTGGGTTTGTTACTTCTGAGTTGGTGTACTCACGTTACCCCCTGCACCTTGTGTGCAGATCCAGGTTCATCGGGACCCGGTAGCGGTTGAGGATTTGCTGCTTAGAGTTTCTTTTGGAGTCTTCGAGGTAGCAGCTGGCGATTGCAGCCTCGTATTTTCCCTCTTTATCTTCCTGTTGCACTTTACTTTTACAGACTATGTTGTCTATTCCCGTATCTTGACATTCTCATGCTGTAGTAGCTCGTGACTGAGTGACACTAGATCCATGGTTGTAGAACTTAAATTTTTGTTTCAGATATTGTTTAAAACTTCGGATTCATTATTATAATTATCCACAGACTTGTTAAAATAAAAAAAATGATATTTCATTGGTAATTGCATTTAGCTTAGATAAAAAAGGGGGTGGCTTTCCTGGTTCCACGACAGGCGCCTTCACGATTCTGGAATTGGGTCGTGACAGATTCACAACGGGGCAGCTAGTGTTAAAGAAAATCTTTCCACATCAGGATGAGGCCAAATGGAAATTTTCTCCCGACTGGCAAGGTCCGTATATGGTTCATAGAGTACTGACAGGAGGAGCACTTATAGTTGGATGGAGAAATCTGGCCAAAACCAATAAACTCAGATGCAGTCAAGCGCAACTATATGTAACTCTTTGTTTTTATCAACGTTGTAAATTGAACTACGCCTGACCTGATTCCCGTTTAAGAGGGGATACGTAGGCAGCCCTATGAGTTCGGTCACATTTTAATAAATATTTCATTTCCCCCACGAATGGAAACTGGGGCAGAATTTTGAGGAGGGGCCTCAAAATTCCGAATCAAGTCCAATCAAGCGCCGCACAAGCAACAATCAGAATCATTCACCTATCAAACTGGGGCAAAATTTTGAGGAGGACCCTCAAAATTCCATAGCAAGAGAGGTTGCAATGTCTCGAACCGCGTCGTGGTTGTTGGTTCATCCAAAGAAAGTTATTTTTCAATTATATGTTATATCATATTTTTTATAAAACCGTGCATATTTACTTCTCAAAACAGCTTGTTTAGCAACGCTACCCCTGTGATACAAACATGGTGATCATTATCAAGGAGACAAGCCAAGCCAGCGGGAAATGCGAACTAACCCTCCCCTTTACAGAACTCACGATTTTTCTTTGGATGCAGGCACGAAGACGGCAAATGACCAAAACATATTATTATCTCTGCAGGACGTATATCTCTCAAAAGACGCTCTCAAACTCGTCGCACATGCTGACATTTACTATCATCGCAAATAACTCTTATTCACCACAATCGTATCACCGCAGTTTATCATCAGCTAAGAACTCTTACTGTCATTTTATTTTCACGCACTGCATAAGGATATTTTGCCTTCCGAGGTTCCACGCTACCTCCATTGAATTTTTATTCCTTGCATTGCATAAGGCTACTATTCTACCTTCCGAGGTTCCACGCTACCTCCCTTGCATTTTATTTCCTGCATTGCATAAGGCTACCATTCTGACTTCCGAGGTTCCACGCTACCTCTCTCCGTATTTTTCTGCATTGCATAAGGCTACCATTTTGCCTTCCGAGGTTCCACGCTACCTCCCTTGCATTTTATTTCTTTGCACTGCATAAGGCTACTATTTTGCCTCCCGAGGTTCCACACTACCTCCCCTGCATTTTATTTCATTGCATAAAGCTCCCATCTACCTTGCAAAGCAATCACCTTTCGTGACACTACTTATTTACGCTTTCTTTCGGGCTAAGCTCTGCCTCTGTTCTATTTTGCAAATCGCAAGACTAAACTCTGTCTTGTTAGCATCATACTATTGCATTCTTCATGGGCTTAAATATCGCCAACTTTTCCAAAGGCGTCATCGTTCAGAGGCACCATCTTCATGTCCCGAGAACATCATTTCATGGCCTGAGGATCTCTTTTATTCAACATGCATATCATTATTCAAAGGTGTCATCGCTCAGAGGCACCATCTTCATGGCCCGAGAACATCATTTCATAGCCTGCGAATCCCGCACCAAGCGATTCATGGCCCAGGACATCATGGTCTAAGGACGTCATCCTCAAGTGTCCAAAGACAACATTCATAGTCCAGTGGGAACTTGCATCATGTTTATATTATGCACGATATATGCTATTTATTTATTTGCAGGTATTCCGGCCGGGACAGCCAGCTAGGCAGGAGCGGACCGCTCTAGTTCTCCGATACAACCCCGTAAAACCTTCTCACTCTTACCTTACCTCGCACCTTGCGTCCGTTCTTGTGAGACATCACCGGTATATTTCGCCGATGATTCTGGAACTACATACGGCCTGATTCCTGTAAAACCAGGGATATATAGGCAGCTCAGAAGCCATGGTGCGGCCTAATCCTCTCACGCAATTCCATTCGGTCAAAATTGGCCATCATATCTTTACCCGACAACTCTTTCATCCTTCCCAGGTAAAGAGGGGCAGCTGTTGATACCCAATTTTTCCTTAAATTCTTTTCAAACTTGCAGATAAGCTTTCAAAATCACTCTTTGTAATAATGAGTATTTTTCTATATTTTTATTAAATTATTTTCATGTTTATCTGATATTTTATATTTAAATAATTGATCTTAAATTATGTTATAAATAATTTTAAAAAAATTCCAGCTCAGTATGTCATTTTTAATCATTTTTAATCCGTTAGAATTCAATTATTTCATAAATTAGCCAATTGGGTCTTATTTAATTTCAATTACAGTTATTTTTTTGCAATCATAGCCCAATTGTATACTTTATGCTATTAAATTCGGAAATTATTGATTTTT
>ML253197.1:25112-36085 GCA_005239495.1 Nicotiana undulata | reverse complement strand
ATAAAAAAAGAAAAAAACAGAAACATATATATATATATATATATATATATATATATATATATATATATATATATATAACAATGACAAACTACTCAACCGTTTTGTACCACAAGGGAACCAAATAAACAACCAATACTCTTTCCAAAATAACCACAGTAATACTTAACAACAAAATAACAAAGCCAACTAGTCATAGAAATATTAATGAACAAAGAACAATTAACGCAAGCATCAATTAAGTTGGGAACGGGAAAGGGATCATATTTATCAGGCAAATTGGGTGGTGCATAGATACTCGTCACCTCACCTATACACCACGGCCATGCATTTCACATAGAAAACAAGTGGGGATTCCACTCCCCTTAAGTCAAAGTTAGACCAAACACTTACCTCAATTTCGCAAGCCACTCACTGCTCAATTACAGGTTTTCCTTTAGAATGTTTCTCTAACTTGATCGAATCTAATCATATTAACAAAATATCATTAATTAAGTCTAAAAGAATTAACTTTATTGAAAATTACAATTTTTCCTAAGTTTTCTAAAAAAAATAAAAACCCGACCCCGGGCCTGCTTGGTCTAAACTCGGGGTTCGGACCAAATTATGTTTACCCATTCACCCAAGAACCAAAATATACAATTAGTTTCGAAATCCGACCTCAATTCGAGGTAAAGATTCGATTTTTATAAAATTCCCTAATTCTATCCAAACCCTCAATTTTTACCATGAAAATTCTTAGTTTTTGATTTAAAAGTTATGAAAAATAATGAGTAATTGAAAGATTAAAGTATAGAATTGATTACCTATGACTTGGGGATGATATTTGGTGAAGCAATTCGTTCCTAGGGCTTAGGGGTTCGAAAATTTGAAGAAGAAGAAATATTCCCGTTTTATATATATTTTTCTGCCAGCTATTTTGCCTCGTTTTGCATGCTAAATGATCCTGAAACTGGATTTTTATGTCTCCAATGGATTCCTTGTGAAATTCTAATCAAGTTAGGCTTTTGAATCACTCTATATAGAAATGTTGACAGAATTTACAACGTTTTCCAAAACCGGTAATACAAGTCATAAGCTCTACGAATATTCTACAACTTCTAAATACAACTGTTCGGAAATAGATACAACATTGTATGAATACTACTTATAAGGAGGTGACTCTGAAGCCTGCAAATGCAGCACCAGGTTACCTTGAGTCTCCCCGTCAATGGTCCGTGCAGCTACTAACAATCGAAACCTGGATCTGTGCAACAAAAATGCACAGAAGAGTAGTATGAGCACACCACAGCGGCGCCCAGTAAGTATCAAGACTAACCTCGGTGGAGTAGTGATGAGGACTAGTCAAGACACCACTGGTCTACAAAAAATAAATAACATGAATATAGAAATGACCGAACGTTACATCTATCTAAGACTTCACGGAATAATTTACAACAATGACAATGTAAAGCGGAAGGAAATTACAGAAATCAATCACGAAACATCATAAAAATACACAGAAAGATGGACAGCAAAACGAGTCAAACGAAAGAAAACACAATACAATAGAGAACACCAATAACTCAACTTTACGTCGGTTTATTCACATCGGCCTTAGCCGTTATATCCATAAACTGCTGGAAATGTTTAAACATCAGTTCATATGAAAAACTTTTGCAAATAAAATCATTTTAGTATGGAAGAGTTTCCTTTGAAAACATACTTTCTCCAAAAGTAGATATAAGTATATTAAATATAGAGAATTACGTAAAACATAGTTTCTTTCAAAATAGGAAACTTCCCAAAGATGCTTTCCCAATAAATGACTTCCAAATGTCATTTTAGGCAAGACTAGTGCTTTTCAAATATACCTTCGATGTAAAAGTCCTTCAAATATAGTCATTTCGAAACCATAGCTTTTTCAATAATACTTTTCAATAAAATCCCTTGATCAAAATCTCCTCAAGATTTATCTACCGGAACCCAGTTCTTAACTCAGAAATTGCCATGCAGTACAGGAAGAATATCAAATCTTGCCAATAAATGCAGTAAGAGATCAGTAGTAATATCCAAATTTAGAACAACGGAATGAAATGCAAAGACAAGTGCACGGCATCACCCTTCGTGCTTACTCTCATCCTCATCAAAACAAGTAAATAAATACACGACATCACCCTTCGTGCTTTTACTCTCATCCTCACGATGCAATGAATAAATAAAATTGCACGACATTATCCTTCGTGCTTTTGAATATTAAATCATGACACGGCATCACCCTTCGTGCTTTACACTCTCATCCTCACAATGCAACAAATAAATACACGGCATCACCCTTCGTGCTTTACACTCTTCCCCACGATGCAACACATAAATACACAACATCACCCTTCGTGCTTTACACTCTTTCTCACAATGCAACAGATAAATACACGGCATCACCCTTCGTTCTTTACACTCTTCCTCACCCAAACAATATCAAGAATGACAATTTGGCAAGGAACATCAACAATATGAACCATAAATCACAACATCTCGGCAAGGGAGTCAACAATACAAACAATATCATTAACAGCATAAACAGTAATAGGAACCATAACATCTCGGCAAGGGAGTCAACAAGGAAAACAACATCATCAACAACAGGAATAATAAGAGAAACCACACAATCCCGGCAAGGGAAACAGCTATAACCAATCACACCTAAACAGTTAACTTCACGGGATAAAACTCAGCTTAACAAAGGCCCAGTAATAGGCAACATCAAGCAAATATCAATTACATAAATGTTCATCAACTAGACCTAAGTAGCACTTAAAGGAAAACTCATAGAAATTACAAGGTAAGACTCACAGGCATGCTTGACACCAACGAACGGATGTTCTAACTACAGCTAAACAACTATACAGCTAGATAACACTATCATAGCCAACGAAGGAATCCAAAAGCAAGTAATTCGAATCTAAGCAGGAAAGGATGAAATTAACAACCAAGGATTCAAATGTATCAATTACAACATATAAACAGGTAACATAAGAACCTACGAATCCTAAAAGGGCAGTCAATTAGAAAATAAGTCCGAGTACACACTCGTCACCTCGCATACACGGACTACATACAACAAAGAAGGCTCAATCCTAAGGGGTAGTTCCCCCACACAAGGTTAGGCAAGATACTTACCTCAAAGACGACAACTCGGTACTCATAAATGAACTTCTCGGGCGGAAAGACCTCTGGACGGCTCAAAATCAACTAAAATAACTTCAAAATACACATAAAACATATAAGGAACTATTCCGAACAATAAAGTTTCAATCTTTACAAAATTATAAAAATCGATCAAAAAGTCGACCCCGGGGCTCGCACCTCAGAACCCGACAAATTTTACAAATTCCGATTACCCATTCCGGTACGAGTTCACCCATACTAAATTTATCAAATTCCGATGTCATTTGGTCTTTCAAATCATGAAATTTTCTCTTAGAAGTTTTCTCTCAAAACCCACAATTCCCTCAAACCAAAGCACAAATTAAATGGTACAAACAAGAACTAATTCACGAAATATAATTAATTATAGTGGAAGAACACTTATCCATTAGATTTGTGTGAAAACCCCTCAAAGAATCGCCTGAAACCGAGTTCTAGACGTCAAAATATGTCAAAAATGGTGAAACCCCGATTTTGAGTTTAAAACTGTTCTGCCCTGGTATTAAAGCATCGCGATCGCGGACACACGGATGCGATCGCGGAGAGGAAAGTTGTCGCTGGCAAAAAGATACTATGCGATCGCGAATGAGTTGATGTGATCGCATTGAAGAGGTCTATGGTCACTGTCCAGGTGCACCGCGAACGCGACAAGGGGTATGCGAACGCAGAGAAGGAGGGCAAGGACACTACGCTATTGCAGGGTTGCTATGCGATCGCGAAGAGGAAACCATGTCTACTGCCCCAGCCCTATATTGTACTGTGCGAACGCGAGGGGAAAGATGCGATCGCGGAGTGTGTGGTTTGTGGAGGTGTGCAATCGCGGACGTGAATTTGCGATCGCATTGAAGGAAAATCTGGGCTGCTCAAAGAGACTCTATGCGATCGCGACTACTCCTATGCGATCGCATAGAAGGAAACTAGAAGGCAAATTTCAGATGTTCAAAAATAAGGAAAATGGACCCGACACCCATACGAAACACACCCGAGGCCTCCAGGACCACGTCCAACCACACACACAAGTCATATAACCTAACACGGACTCGCTCGAGGTTTCAAAACACATAAAACAATGAATCAAACCAAAAATCAAACTTATGAGTTTTCAAAACTTCAAATATCAACACTCACGTCGAAACCTATCAAATCAACCCGGAATGACGTGAAATTTTGCAAAAAAGTCCCAAATCACACAACGGACCTACATCCACTCTCGAAATTCCATTCCGAGCCCGATATCAAAATCTCACCTATCAGCCGAAATCGCCAAAATTCCAACTTTCGCCAAAATATCTCAAATCACTTTACGGACTTCCAAAATCAATTCCGGACATGCGCCTAAGTCCAAGATCATCATACAAAGCTGTTGGCAATAACCAAAACTCATTCCGAGGCCGTTTACACAAAAGTCAAACCTCTGGTCAACTTCTATCTCTTAAGCTTCTAAAACTAAAAAATTTCATCCAATTCGACTCCGGATTATCCGGTAACTAAATCTAACCACGCACAAAGGTTGATATACACAATGTGAAGTCGTCCAAGACCTTACGCCACCGAACGCAGCTTAAATTCCCGAACCGACCGGTCGGATCGTTACACTTTTGAGCTTAAAAATGTTCAATTAAAGATAATTCATAGGCATAAAGATTCGAGTTTTATTTTATCATACTTTATATAAAGTAAAATTTTAGACGTTTTAAGGTCCTAGACATAAGGTCTTCTTACTTAATTCAAATAAGAAAATATTAAAGAAGTAAAATTTAATTTAGTTTCAAACTCCTAAATATTAGCTAGAAAAATAATCAAATAACTATTTGTCTAGTGTGAACTCTATTCTAAAATGATAAAAAATATGAACAACACTTCGCAAAGGATCTTCGTGCTTTTAATATATCTAGTCTTGGTGTACGTGCGTTGTACGTGTTTATTGCGTCAATAATAAAAAAATTATTGATAAATGTTATGAAATATTAGTATATGGTGATTGTCTATAACTCCTATAACACCCACTACTCTTCTCCATTATCTCTGTAACTCCCACTACTCCAATACTTATGGTTGTAACTCTCATACCTCCATAACCTCCCCATGATCTTCCTCCATGATCTCAAATGTTTAATGTCATGTTTGTGACATTCTTTTGTATACCTCTATGTAATACTATAAATAGAGGATGAGAAGTGATATTGTAACGACCTGGCCGGTCGTTTTGAGAGTTAGCGCCGCAATCCCCTGATAATTGTGTCTTCCATGTCTTATTATGCGAATGGAACGAGTCGGAGAGTTGAGTGATGAAAATTGGAGTGTTTTCGGACATATAGTCCTTTAAGGTGAGCTTTAACCTTATAAATTGGACCGCAGCGGGAGCTATGTGAAGATGGATCTGAAATGGAAATCCGTCAACTCCGTTAGCTCCGTTGAGTGATTTCGGGGTTGGGAGCGTGTTCTGAATGTGTTTTAAGGTCAGACATAGATTTAGGCTTGAATTGGCGAAAATTGGAATTTCGGCGATTTCGGCCGATAGGTGAGATTTTGATATCGGACTCGAAATGGGATTCTAAAAGCGACAACAGGTCCGGAATGTCATTTATGACCTGTCTGCAAAATTTGAGGTCATTCGAACGAGTTTAGACGTGGTTCGGCGTCGGAGGTGAATTCTTGAAAATTCCTAAGTTCTTAGGCTTGAATCTATGCATATTTGGGTATTTTGATGTTATGGAACGTGTTTTTAACGCTCGACCAAGTTCAAATAAGGTATTTGGACTAGTTGGTTGTTTTGGTTGAGGTCCGGGGGGGCCTCGAGCGTGTTTCGGGTGTTCAAACGGACACTTCAAGGCCAAAAGCCTTAGGTGTTATTGCTGGTTTTTCTACAGCAGTCAAGTATTCACTGCGATCGCATAGATGGAGCTGCGATCGCATAGTGTTAGATGAGAGGGTCAGGAGAATGCTCTACGCGATCGCATAGTTCTGCTATGTTGGCTTTCGTGATCGCACATGAAGGGTCGCGATCGCATAGTGTTGCAGGGCTGGAGGAAATAATCTGGAGGTTACTCTCCGCGATCGCATAATGCTAATGGCAGAAGGTCCGCGATCGCAGGCACATGTACGCGATCGCACTGAAGGTTTTGAGGCACATGGAATTTTACTCTCCGCGATCGCGACTAAGACTCCGCGATCGCATAGCATAAAACACCTAGGCAGATTATTAAACCCCATTTCGAAGCTTAAACCTTATTTCACCATTTTTGAGTTGTGGGAGCTTGGGAGAGACGATTTTTGAGAGGATTTTCAGCTGGGTAATCAAGGTAAGCGATTTCTAACAACCATAGATTAATTTCCATGTTCCTAATCTTAATTCCCACCCGTAAATTCATGATTTTTGAGTTGAAATTGGGGGAAATTGGAAGAAAACTTCTTAAACCTAATTTTGGGGTTTTGATGGGGTATTTGACCTCCGATTTGAGAGATTTTCATATGGTTTGACCCGTGAGTGAATAAGGACTCGTAAAATGAAAAATTTATCCGATTCCGAGACGTGGGCCTGAGGGGCATTTTGGTCAATTTTTTTCTAAATTCGCGTATTAGTTCCGAATTTATTAGTACTTTGATTTCTTGAATTTATATTTACATTATTCCATCGAATTGAATAGATTTGGGCCACTCGGAGTTGGATACTCGCGGCAAGAGAGTGGTTAGCGGTTGATTGGCACCGTCGAGGTAAGTGGCGTGCCTAACTCTGTGTTGGAGAATTTCCCTTAGATATTTTTACTGGTTGTTACTATAAAAACCCAATGTACGTGAGGTGACGAGCGCGTGCATGGGACATTTTCACGGAAATTCCATTGCTCTTTCTACAACATGCCTCAAATTTCAATTTTATTATTACTGTCATCGATTGAGCTGAATAACAATTCAATATTTTATCATAACAAACGATTTTACTTGATTTTCCCCTCGTTACTACAGTTTGAAAACAGTTTGAGTACTTTACCCCGTATTTACAAATGATTTTTCCTAAACTTTGAAACTTCGCTTTATATGATATATATATTGTTGTATTGCATATTTACATTGGGACTACGGACCGAGATCCGGGAGCTTTCCCCCTGTACTGGATAGCATATTTAAATTGGGACTACGGATCGAGATCCAGGAGATTTCCCCCTGTACTGCATTGCATATTTAAAGTGGGACTACGGGCCGAGACCCGGGAGCTTTCCCCCTGTATTGCATTGCACGATTATCACTTGAATTATATGATGTGCCGAACTGAGATTTATTACTCTTTTCTTCTGGTCTTTACTTTGAATTGTCGTTAATCATTACTATTTACTTAATTGTTAACTATATCTATCTTATTTTTGAATTGCAAACTCAGTAGAGCCTCAACGTGACCTCGTTACTACTTGACTGGGGTTAGGCTTGGCACTTACTAGGTACCGAATGTGGAGTACTCACGCCCTTCTGCGCATGTTTTCCTCATGTGCAGATCCAGGTACTAGCACCAGTGTCGGAGTCAGGAGCCCAGCACACATTTGGAGACCGTGAGGTATTTCTGCCGCGTCCGCAGAACCTTTCGAGTCCCCTTCCTTATCCTTATGTAGACATAGTATTTAGACAGAATTACTCTCAGTTTTCAATGTATTGAGCTGTAGTGTTAAGCTTGTGACAGTTGTGATAGTCCGGGTTTTGGGAAGAGATAACTGTAAATGCCGAGCGGCTTAAGCTTTATGATATTTACTTTATTCGAATCATTTTATTCTTGTTTTCAATTTATTTTTCCGTATATTTTAGGCTTACCTAGTCGTAGAGACTAGGTGCCGTCACAAGACCCTGTGGAGGGAAATTTGGGTCGTGACAAGTTGGTATCAGAGCGTCTAGGTTCATAGGAGTCACAACATCACAAGCCGGTTTATTAGAGTCTCGCGGATCGGTGCGGAGACGTCCGTACTTATCTTCGGGAGGCTATGTAACTGTTAAGAAAGATCATACTTCTTGGAATCCCTTCTCGTGCTGATTACTACTACCCAAAATTCTTAAACTCTATTCTATTCTTGCTTACAGATGGTTCGCACTCGCACCGGACGTGCCGACGATCAGGCACTCGAGCCCCCAGCCAGAGCCACTAGAGGCAGGGGTCGGGGCAGTGGACGAGCACCGGCTAGAGCAGTGACGGTGGATCCCCCAGCAGCTGCAGTTAGAGGGGCACCGGAGGTCCCTAGTATCACTCCAGCCGTCCAGGAGACTTTGGCCCAGTTCATGAGTGCTTTCAGTACTCTGTCTCAGGCGGGACTACTTCCGCTAACCCCAGCTACATCCCAGGCCGGGGGAGGGACACAGACTCCCGCAGCCCCTACTCCTGAGCAGAGGGTCCATATGGGACAGGTCCTAGAGTATATTCCTATGCCTCTAACAGCTCGAGTTCAGCCTGAGGCCAGAGCAGCTGCATCCGAGTCAGAGCAGCTCCGTCTTGAGAGGTACAATAAGTACCACCCACCTGATTTCAGCGGATTAGCTTCAGATGACGCTCTGGGTTTTCTTGAGGAGTGTCATCACATCCTTCGTACCATGGGCATTGTAGAGACGAGTGGGGTCTCTTTTACCACTTTTCAGTTGAGAGGAGAAGCCTATCAGTGGTGGCGTGCATTTGAGCTAAGTAGTCCGGACGAGGCAGCCTCATTTACTTGGGCTCAATTTTCAAAGATGTTCCTACTTGAGTTCGTCCCTCAAAGTCTCAGGGATGCTTGGCGTGCGGAGTTTGAGACGCTACGCTAGGGTATCATGACCGTGTCAGAGTATGCAGTCCGGTTCAGTGACTTGGCACGACATGCATCAGCTATGGTATCTACTGTCAGAGAGAGAGTTCGTCGTTTTATTGAGGGACTCCATCCTAGCATTCGTACCAGTATGGCCAGGGAGTTGGAGACTGATATCACTTACCACCAGGCCGTGAGCATTGCTAGGAGGATTGAGAGTATGCTGACCCGGGACAGAGAGGAGAGAGAGGCCAAGAGGTCTCGAGAGACCGGTCATTTCTCAGGAGCTCGTGCACCAACAACACGCTATGGTAGGGATTTTGTGAGTCGCCCGGTACATTCAGCTCTTCCAGCAGCCAGTGGTATTCCAGCACCTCCTAGACCTCGGGAGCCTTATTATGCACCACCAGTATCTCAGGCGCCCCCTGCTCGAGGTGTTATCACGGGCCAGTCTAGCAGGCCAGTTCAGCGTCAGCAGCAACATCGTCCTCAGAGGGGTAGTTTTGGGTGTGGTGACCCTCGCCATATGATGAGATATTTCCCCAGAGTTAGGAGGGGTGCACCACCAGAGACTTATCAGGTTCCACGTCTGCCATCAGGTCCCCCAGCTATACTTCCAGCCCCAGCTACTACCCCACCATCTCAGGCAGCTCGAGGTGGAGGTCGGGGTGGCCGAGGAGGTCGAGGTCGCCCTAGAGAGGGAGGGCAGGCCAGATATTATGCTCTTCCAGCCAGATCCGAGGCCATCACTTCTGATTCCGTCATCACAGGTATTGTCCCCGTTTGTCATAGAGATGCATCGGTACTATTTGACCCAGGTTCGACATATTCATATGTGTCTTATTTTTCTTCGCATTTGGGGATATCTCGGGATTCTTTGAGTTCCCCCGTATATGTTTCTACTCCTTTGGGAGATTCTCTTATTGTGGACCGCGTATGCCGGTCGTGTATGGTTGTTATTAGTGGCTTTGAAACCAGAGCCGATTTATTATTACTTAGCATCATAGATTTCGACATTATTCTGGGTATGGATTGGTTATCTCCACACCATGCTGTTCTTGATTGTCACGCCAAGACCGTGACGCTGGCTATGCCAGGTCTACCGAGGTTAGAGTGGAGGGGTTCATTAGAGTATACTCCTCGTCGGGTCATTTCTTTTCTTAAAGCTCAGCGGATGGTTGCAAAGGGGTGTGACGCTTATCTGGCCTATGTGAGAGATGTTAGTGACGAGACCCCTACTGTTGATTCAGTCCCGGTTGTGAGGGACTACCCTGATGTTTTTCAAGCTGACCTTCCGGGTATGCCGACCGACAGAGATATTGACTTCGGCATTGACTTGTTGTTGGGCACTCAGCCTATTTCCATTCTACCCTATCGCATGGCTCCTCCTGAGTTGACGGAGTTGAAGGAGCACTTGCAGGAGTTGCTTGACAAGGGTTTCATCAGGCCTAGTGTATCACCTTGGGGTGCGCCGGTGTTATTTGTGAAAAAGAAGGATGATACAATGCGGATGTGCATTGATTACAGACAGTTGAATAAAGTGACAGTGAAGAACAGGAACCCATTGCCTCGTATTGATGATCTGTTTGACCAGTTGCAGGGTGCCAGGGTATTCTCCAAGATTGATCTCCGTTCGGGCTATCATCAGTTGAAGATTCGAGAGTCGGATATCCCGAAGACTGATTTCAGGACTAGATATGGTCATTACGAGTTCCTTGTTATGTCATTCGGGCTGACCAATGCCCCAGCAACCTTCATGCACCTGATGCACAGCATATTTCAGCCTCATCTTGATACTTTCGTCATTGTATTCATTGACGACATTCTGGTATATTCTAGGTCATGGGAGGACCATGAGCGGCACTTGAGGACCGTGCTTCAGACCTTGAGAGAGAAGAAGTTGTATGCCAAATTCTCTAAGTGTGAATTTTGGCTTGATTCTGTGGCATTCTTAGGCCATATAGTATCTTCGGATGGGATCAAGGTAGATCCGAATAAGGTGGAGGCAGTGCAGAGTTGGCCCAGGCCGTCTTCAGC
>ML253197.1:0-24757 GCA_005239495.1 Nicotiana undulata | reverse complement strand
GTTCATGATCTTGAGTTGGCAGCGATTGTTCACGCCCTGAAGATATGGCGTCATTATATATACGGTGTTCCCTGTGAGATATATACGGATCACCGGAGTTTGCAGCACATATTCAGGCAGAAGGACCTCAATTTGCGTCAGAGAAGGTGGTTGGAGTTACTCAAGGATTATGACATCACCATATTATACCACCCGGGGAAGGCCAATGTTGTGGTCGATGCCCTGAGTCGCCGGGCGGAGAGTTTGGGTAGTTTGGCATATCTTCATGCAGCTGAGAGGCCCTTAGCTTTGGATGTTCAGTCCTTAGCCAACCAATTCGTGAGGTTGGACCTTTCTGAGCCTCACCGGGTTTTCGCTTGTGTTGTTGCTCGATCTTCTCTTTATGACCGCATTCGAGAGTGCCAGTATGATGATCCCGACCTTCGAGCTCTTCGGGATAAACTTCAGCGGGATGGTGTTAGGGATATGACCATAGATGATGATGGGGTGTTAAGACTGCAGGGCCATATTTGTGTACCTAACGTAGATGGACTTCGAAGGTTGATCCTTGAGGAGGCCCATAGCTCGCAGTACTCCATTCATCCCGGTACCGCAAAGATGTACCACGATCTGAGACAGCACTACTGGTGGCGGAGAATGAAAAAGGATATAGTGGAGTTCGTAGCCAGATGCCTCAATTGTCAGCAGGTCAAGTGTGAGCATCAGAGACCGGGAGGATTACTTCAAAGATGAGGCTTCCAGAGTGGAAGTGGGAGCGGATCACTATGGATTTTGTGGTTGGACTTCCTCGGACTTTGAGGAAGCATGATGCTATTTGGGTGATTGTGGATCGGCTGACCAAGTCAGCTCATTTCATTCCGGTATTGACTACATATTCTTCGGAGAGATTGGCTCAGATCTACATGAGGGAGATAGTCCGGTTGCATGGTGTGCCGGTATCTATTATTTCAGACCGAGGTCCTCAGTTCACCTCGCACTTCTGGAGAGCCTTGCATAGTGAGTTGGGTACTCAGATTGATCTCAGTACAACATTCCACCCTCAGACGGACGGACAGTCCGAGCGCACTATTCAGATTCTGGAGGATATGCTTCGTGCTTATGTGATGGATTTTGAAGGATCATGGGATCAGTACTTACCTCTTGCAGAGTTTGCTTATAATAACAGCTATCAGTCCAGCATTCAGATGGTGCCGTTTGAGGCTTTATATGGTAGGCGGTGCAGGTCTCCAGTTGGATGGTTCGAGTCGGGCGAGGCCCGATTATTGGGTACGGATTTGGTTCAGGATGCCTTGGACAAGGTGAAGGTGATTCAGGATAGACTTCGCATAGCCCAGTCCAGACAGAAGAGTTATGCGGACCGGAGAGTTTGTGATTTATCATTCATGGCTGGTGATCGGGTTTTTCTTCGGGTGTCACCGATGAAGGGCGTCATGAGATTTGGGAAGAAGGGTAAGCTGAGTCCGAGGTTCATTGGCCCTTTTGAGATATTGTAGCGGGTTAGGGAGGTTCCTTATGAGTTGGACTTGCCTCCCAACCTAGCAGGTTTTCATTCGGTATTCTACGTGTACATGCTCCGGAAGTATCATGGTGACCCAACACATGTTTTGGATTTCAGCTCAGTCCAGTTAGACAAGGATCTATCATATACTGAGGAACCAGTGGCCATTTTGGACAGGCAGGTCAGAAAGCTCAGGTCGAAGGATATTGCTTCAGTCAAGGTGCAGTGGAGGGGTCATCCGGTCGAGGAGGCGACTTGGGAGACCGACCAGGATATGCGGAGTCAGTACCCTCATCCATTCACAGCTTCAGGTATGTTTCTATACTCGTTCGAGGACGAACGATTCTCTTAAGAGGGGGAGAATGTAACGACCTGGACGGTCGTTTTGAGAGTTAGCGACCTTATCCCCTGATAACTATGTCTTCCATGTCTTATTATGCTAATGGAACGATTCGGAGAGTTGAGTGATGAAAATTGGAGTGTTTTCGGACATATAGTCCTTTAAGGAGAGCTTTAACCTTAAAAATTGGACCTCAACGGGAGATGTGTGAAGACGGATCCGGAATGGAAATTTGTCGACTTTGTTAGCTCTGTTGAGGGATTTTGGGGTTGGGAGCTTGTTCTAAATGTGTTTTGAGGTCAGACGTAGATTTAGGCTTGAATTGGCGAAAATTGGAATTTCGGCGATTTCGGCCGATAGGTGAGATTTTGATATAGGACTCGGAATGGGATTCCAAAAGCGACAGCAGGTCCGGAATGTCATTTATGACCTGTGTGCAAAAATTAAGGTCATTCGGACGAGTTTAGACGTGGTTCGGCGTCGGAGGTGAATTCTTGAAAATTCCTAAGTTCTTTGGCTTGAATCTATGCATATTTGGGTATTTTGATGTTATGGAGCGTGTTTTTAAGGCTTGGCCAAGTTAGAATAAGGTATTTGGACTAGTTGGTGGTTTTGGTTGAGGTCTGGGGGGCCTCGGGTGTGTTTCGGGTGTTCAAACGGACACTTCAAGGCCAAAAGCCTTAGCTGTTATTGCTGGTTTTTCTACAGCAGTCAAGTATTCACTGCGATCGCATAGATGGAGCTGCGATCGCATAATGTTAGATGAGAGGGTCAGGAGAATGCTCTACGCGATCGCATATTATATGCCGCGATCGCATAGTTCTGCTATGTTGGCTTCCACGATCGCACATGAAGGGTCGCGATCGCATAGTGTTGCAGGGCTGGAGGAAAAAATCTGGAGGTACTCTCCGTGATCGCATTATACGCTCTGCGATCGCATAATGCTAATGCCAGAAGGTCCTCGATCGCAGGCACATTCACGCGATCGCACTGAAGGTTTTGAGGAACATGGAATTTTACTCTCCGCGATCGCGACTGAGACTCCGCGATCGCATAGCATAAAACACCTAGGCAGATTATTAAACCCCATTTCAAAGCTTAAACCTTATTTCACCATTTTTGAGTTGTGGGAGCTCGGGAGAGATGATTTTTGAGAGGATTTTCAGCTGGGTAATCAAGGTAAGCGATTTCTAACCACCATAGGTTACGTTCCTAATCTTAATTCTCACCCGTAAATTCATGATTTTTGAGTTGAAATTGGTGGAAATCGGAAGAAAACTTCTTAAACATAATTTTGGGGTATTTGACCTCCTATTTGAGAGATTTTCATATGGTTTTACCCGTGATTGAATAAGGATTCGGAAAATGAAAAATGTATCCGATTCCGAGATGTGGGCCCGAGGGGCGTTTTGGTCAATTTTTTTCTAAATTAGTTTCGAATTTATTACTACTTTGATTTCTTGAATTTATATTTACATTATGTCATCGAATTGAATAGATTTGGGCCACTGGGAGTTGGATATTCGTGGCAAGAGAGTGGTTAGCGGTTGATTGGCACCGTCGAGGTAAGTGGCGTGCCTAACTCTGTGTTGGGGAATTTCCCTTAGATATTTTGACTGGTTTTTACTATAAAAACCTCGTGTATGTGAGGTGACGAGCGCGTGCATGGGACATTTTCACGGAAATTCCATTGTGCTTTCTACAACATTCCCCATTTCAATTCTATTATTACTGTCATCGATTGAGCTGAATAACAATTCAATATTTTATCATAACAAACGATCTTACTTGATTTTCCCCTCGTTACTACTGTTTGAAAATGGTTTGAGTACTTTACCCCATATTTACTAATGATTTTTCCTAAACTTTGAAACTTTGCTTTATCCAATATATATATTCTTGCATTTCATATTTACATTGGGACTACGGACCGAGATCCGGGAGCTTTCCCCTTATACTGCATAGCATATTTAAATTGGGACTACGGATCGAGATCCGGGATCTTTCCCCCCTGTACTGCATTGCATATTTAAATTGGGACTACGGGCCGAGACTCGGGAGCTTTCCCCATGTATTGCATTGCACGATTATCACTTGAATTATATGATGTGCCGAACTGAGATTTATTACTCTTTCTTCTGGTCTTTACTTTGAATTGCCGTTAATCATTACTGTTTACTTAACTGCTAACTATATCTGTCTTATTTTTGAATTGCAAACTCAGTAGAGCCTCAACCTGACCTCGTCACTACTTGACTGAGATTAGGCTTGGTACTTACTGGGTACCGAATGTGGAGTACTCACGCCCTTCTGCGCATGTTTTCCTCATGTGCAGATCCAGGTACTAACACCAGTGTCGGAGTCAGGAGCCCACCACATATCTGGAGACCGTGAGGTATTTCTGCCGCATCCGCAGAACCTTTCGAGTCCCCTTCCTTATCCTTATGTAGACATTGTATTTAGACAGAATTACTCTCAGTATTCAATGAATTGAGCTGTAGTGTTAAGCTTGTGACAGTTGTGATAGTCCGGGTTTTGGGAAGAGATAACTGTAAATTACGAGCGGCTTAAGCTTTATGATATTTACTTTATCCGAATCATTTTATTCTTGTTTTCGATTTATTTTTCCGTATATTTTAGGCTTACCTAGTCGTAGAGACTAGGTGCCATCACGAGAACCTGTGGAGGGAAATTTGGGTCGTGATAGATATTGTATACACTTGAAAGAAATAAGAAGCTCTCTCATCTCTTGCTCTCTACATTCTTGCCTATTTTCTTGTTTTATATTATTACTTTGAGCTAAGGTTTTTAATACGTTATCAGTGCGAATTGCTATATTCTTCTTATATTTTCTATAAGAGATGAAAGCCTTCCATGGAAGCTATAACCTTGAATCAATTTGGTTGAGCATATGAACATTTGGGCATTTCGTTGCCATATCAATGTTGTGTTTGATTCTATTATACAGGGAGTATCATTATTTTTAAACCATGAATCCTACAATTAACTTACTTTAGTATTTAAGACTTGGTCTAATTTGTGTTACTTAGAAAATTAATTTTATTTGTGCAAATGTGTATATATATATATATATATATATATATATATATTATGGAGTACCTTTGTTTTCGAGTTGCAAACAAGAGCATATTTTGGTGCCTTTATATTATCTCCCATATGTACTGCTCCGATAGTTTGCAAGCCAAGATTATGGAACTGTTAACTATTGAGAAGGTTTCTAATTAATATTATAAAAATAATAAGAATTTAAATTTATGTTGTGGTCAAAATAGATTTTGTATAACTAAGATAGTTTTATTCACTTTATCTTTGATCACATAGTTGTTTGTGAAAAACATCAATGTGATCTTTCATTAAAGTTCGGGGAAAAATAATTGATTATTAGAAAGTAGTATATTATGAAAGGCTCAAGGGTGAGTCCACTTAAACTTATTATGCCCTTGTATAAGGGTAAGACACCGGGTTTGAGTCCTGGTGCACTATGATGATAAGAGTTAGATTTGAGTCCCAACTCATTATGACCTAACATGCCTTTATATGGGTAAGGCATTGGGTTTGAGTCCCAATGCACCATATTGATGATATAATGATGACTAAAAAAATAAAGTATTTTTCATGAAAAAGTTTGAAGCTTGTCCCACTTGATTTGCTCCGTTCTTGAAGTGAATGTGTAGCTAGCGATGTATAATAAGTCTAAATGAAGACAAGTGGTTGACCAATGAATGTAGGTGTGCCAGAGACCAAAATAATATAGTCATCACTATGATAAATATAAAAAGGAGACTAATAAGGGTTCTCAAAATAATCCTTCAAAGGTGAAGGAATTGTGTATCAATATGGTCCGAAAATATGAGGCACACTCAGCCGATTATAGTCCATTTTTTGAAAGAATGCGACTTGTGACAAGCAATGCCAATGCAGACTCATTCTTGAAAGTGAATGTGAAAGTATACATGTGATATAAATTATGCATAAGAATGTGCTTATGCATGGTTGGATAAATACCACAACTCACCTCTGAGGGAGGTTTGAGAGAAAGAAAGATAATAAATATTATTTTGTGGTCATATGAATATGTCATTGGTCGCGTACATATGGTACGCCAAAAATATTTTGCCATGCTTAAAAAATGTTATTAAAGGCAAAGTTAAAGCAAGAAATGATTTTGCTTATGATGATTTTGATCATGACAATAATAATATGATTTTCTCTATGGATCAGAGAAAATACTCACCACTTGGATGGTGTTATAAAAGATCTTGTAGTACAAAATTATTGAGAGCTCCGTAAGAGCAAAACTGTTACTAGCCGATAAATAAAATTATGTATGGCATTGGTGTTGTAGTAAGTCTTAAAAGAAACTTTTTGAGTTTCAAAGATATTAGCCAAAGTGATTGGCATGATATAAATGAAAGGAAGATTGCATATCTATCTTCATATTGCTATATTCATACCAAGTAAATATGAAAGGTTACCCGGGTTTTCTTCTATTTGTACTACAAATGTATAACTGTAATGATGGAATCACATGCCATAGCAAATTAAATGTTTACTGAAATAGACGACAGTTGGCATGACCGGTTTTCCATCCCGGTTCAATTATGATGCGAAAATTGATTGAGAATTCACATTGACATATATTGAAGAAATAGAAGGTTCTTAAAGAATTCTCTTGTGCTGCTTATTCTCACGATATACCAGTTAAGGTTGGGATTAAATCCCTGATTTATGGAACGAATAAAAGGCGATATATTTATGGGCTCAGTCACCTTCCATGTGGACTGTTTACTATAATATGATTTTAAAATATGCATCTATTGTATGGTCACATGTGCGTTTGTTGCCAACTTGCAATGTGAATTTTGCAATGTTGATTGCTCAAATTGTTAGAGCACAGTTCCAGAATATAAACTATGATAATTTATCTTGATAATGATGATTTAAATCCAACTTGGTTTAGAAGAAATTGTATGCCTCCAATTATAGCTAAACCATTATTTTGAGAATAGAATTACCAAAAAGAAATTTGATATGAGATTTATTATTTAATATAGAGCAGTACTTGTACGCATCTAGCCAAGTTATGATAAATTCTCCCCGTCACAATTTGTTCAGGGTCCGAAACCAAATAATTTCCATCTAGAAATATAGATGTGCTATATGATTTAATTGTGATACCACAATGCACAATGATGAGTCCCCAAAGAAAGTTGGGGATATGTGTTGGTGATCCCAATATTAGGGAGAGAAAATAGGCAGCTAAAAAATTGATACGTGGAATGAATTACTATGAGTACATCTAGATCCTCGTACAAGAAAATATGAACTTGAAGTTCAAGTGATAATTCATTTGTAAAATATTGCCAGGCGTATTTGCTGACCGAAAGCTAAATGTTATATTTCAGCTGCAAATGCTCCAAATAGAATAAAGTCCATGATGGACATAGTCTATGGAACGCATAAAGCGTAATAGACTTATCGGTTCAAAAGATAAAGCTCCTTGAAGAAGGAGAGAAGCAAATGATAAAGATGGTCATACAAAGGAGGCAAGTGCTTTGTAAGAGCACCATGACATAACACTTTATAAGACCTCATGGAAGAGGCTCAGGTACCTGAAAATAATGAGATCTCGATAAGTTATGTGTCACGACCCGACCTGTCATTTTGAGCTCTAGCGCGTCGTTCAGCGGTTGGAAGTCATGAACAGCTTCATTTCAGGAATTATGACTTGTGTGTATGGTCGGAGTTGAGATTCAGGAAGTTCGGAGTTGGATTGGAAGGAAAATTCTCATTTCGGAAGCCTTAAGTTGGAGAAAATGATTAAGATTGGAATTTTGAGAAAACGACCTCGGAATCAGGATCGGAAAGTTCCAGCAGGTTTGTATGATGATTTCAAACTTGGGCGTATGTCCAGATCAGGGTTAGGATAATGCGGGAGCGTTTTGGCGAATATTGTGGAAGTTAGCATTTTAGAAGAAATTTCCTAAGTTTGGGTTGGAAGGCATTTCAGATATATTGATGTCCGATTGGGATTCCGAGTCTGGGAATAGCTTCATATGGTGATTCTAGAGTTGGGAGCGCGATCGGAAATGAATTCGGATGTCCGTAGGTTATTTTGAAGTTATTTGGCTAAAGTTAGAAATTTGAAGGTTTTGAAGAATTCGATCGAAAGTGGACATTTTGATATCGGGGTTGGAATGCAATTCCAGAAGTTGGAGCAGGTCCGTAATGTTGAATATGGATTTTGTGCAAAATTTGGGGTCAATCGGAGGTGATTTGACGGGTTTCGGCATCGAATGTGAAAGTTTGGAATTTCAAGCTCTTAAAGATTTGGATCGGGGAGCGATTCGTTGTTTCAATGTTGTTCGATGTAATTTGAGGCCTCGAGCAAGTCCGTGTCATGTTTTTGGACAGGTTGGTGTGATTGGAGGGGGTCCCGGGCGCCCCGGGTGGATTCCGAGTGGTTAACGGATCAATATTGGAAGATTGAAGAAGCTGAAGATCTGTTGTCATCTGGTGTAACCGCACCTACGACGCTTCGGCAGGTGCGGCTAAGGGAACCGCAGGTGCGAGTTTTGGGCTGGAGCTGAGGAGGCCGCAAGTGCGGAAATTTGGTCGCACCTGCGGAAGCGCAGGTGCGAAGAGGGGGACCGCAGAAGCGAGAGATGCTGGGTTGAGTCAGAACCGCACCTGCGATGGAATTCCCGCAGGTGCGGAGCCGCAGGTGCGAAAAGAGGCCTGGGCAGAATGTTTTAAAGTCGGGTTTTTGTCATTTCTCAGCCATTTTTCATTTGATATGGGCGACTTTGGAGAGAAATTCAAGGGGAATTTTTGTCAGGCATCAAAGGTAAGTTATTTCCTCATGTTTTTGAATTAAATACAAGATTATTGCATAGATTAGATATGAGAAATTGAGGAAAATTGGGGGTTTTGAAGAAAAACCTAGAAATTTCGTAAAATGGATTTCAAACCACGAATTGAGCATTAATATTTGAGTGAATTGTATATTTGAACTACTAAAGGTATGGGTAGAGTTTATCTTCGAGAAATTTCGGAATCCGGGCACATGGGCCCGAGGGCATTTTGGTCAATTCATTGAGCGGAGTTGGGAAATTATATAATTTGAATCTGTTACCAATAATAGAGTATATTTTCATTGAATTGTCGATATTTGGATAGTTTGGGGGTGTTGTGCATCTATTGGAGTCGTCGGAGAGGCTTGGGAGCCGGTTATGGAATTCCGGAGCGAGGTAAGTCTCCTTTCTAACTTTGTGAGGGGGAATCGTCCCCCTAGGTGAACTAAATGAACATATATGCCATTACTTGCGGGGGCTACGTACGCACGAGGTGACGGGAGTCCGTGCGTAGCTACTGTTATGCCATGCCCGGGTAGTCTAGGACCCACTAGCATAACTTAGTTATTGTACCTGTGATTTCATCAATGATATTAGCCTAGTGATATTATCGAGTTAATAATTGAATACTTAGGACGGTCAGAGCCTATTTTCCTTAATCACTTGAGAAGAAAACGGATCCTTCCTTGTATAATTGTGTTCCGGATGAATCGGTAATACTTAGAACCTTATTAAACTTGATAAATGAATTCCCAGAAATGACTTCAATACTATCTTCATGTTCACCTAAAGAGAATTTTACCACTTCCCTGAGAAAAGCTGCTTTCTTGATTAAAATACGGATTTATTATGTGGATTTGTGTACATATGAGCACCTGAGTCGCAGGTATGATTCGCGAGCAGGCTAGCCTTATATATATATATATATATATATATATATAAATTGTGTCGCATGATCGATTCGCGAGCGGGGAAAATAGATGCATCTATGGTTTGAGCCGTTCGACTCTCGGCAGTGCACAGTTTATTATTGTTGGTCCACGTCGTTCGACCCTCGGCATTTCTTGTGCATGATATTTGTTGCGTAGTTGCTATGATGTTTGCCTTATTACTGGCCTGAAATTTTAAGTTGTCAATTGAAATGACAGAGATTTAGAGTTACTAAAGATTTTGGAAGAAGTTGTTCCTTCCCGTTGATTAAGTTGTTAATTGATTAAATCACCCATGTTGATTAATTGTTATTAATATGACAAAGAATTAAAGTGTTAAATGTGGAAAAAGTTGACATTATTTATTCCTGAACTTAATAAATTACCTATGATAACAATGCTTAGTGTCACACTTGAATAATCTAAATTGACATATAGCAGGTGTCTAATCTGACCTCTCGTCACTACCTCTCTGAGGTTAGGCGGGATACTTACTGAGTACACGTTATTTTCCTACTCATACTATACTTGTTGTGCGTTTTGTTGCACAGGTACCTTCATAGCCAGTGACTGGCTTGGAGACTTGGGCGGGTTGCATCATCCGGAGGCGTTCCGCAACTGACAGAGTCTTCCTCCTATGTATTTGTACTTTATTTTCAGTCCTTGTTCAATTCGTACCTCGGACAAGCTTTGTATGATTGTATAAATCCTTAGAGTTGCTCATGTACTTGTGTCACCAGGTTCTGGGGATGTGTTGGGATTTATTTCATTAAATTAAATTGATATTCCTGTCGTATTTAATTAACGAAGATTTATTCATTTGAACATGAAATGAAATGAAAGGTAACGGTTTCGAAGATGATAAAACAGAAATGAATTTTAACTAATTAAGGTTTGGCTTGCCTGACAGTGGTGTCCGGCGCCATCACGACTTATGGAATTTGGGTCGTGACAACATGGTATCAGAGCTCTAGGTTCCCCTAAGTTTCGCAAGTCATGAGCAAGTCTAGTAAAGTCTTGCGGATCAGTACGGAGACGTCTGTACTTATCTTCGAGAGGCTACAAGGCGGTTAGGAGTACTTCCCTTCTTGATTCCTAATCGTGCGATTTGATTCCTCTAAGACTTATGCCTATGTTTCTTCCTACTCTATCTTACGCGTCACGAAGCGCTTGTTATGAATCGGGAATTTGAGGAGTTGTAATGATACCACAGATATGGTGCGTGAAGTCTTCCATGTGTAGTTGATTGGCTTGTTGTTATCGCCCTGCAGAAGGGCAATATGTTGTTTCAGCTCAATAGCCGTGTTTATGAGATCCTTGAGGATATGCTCAGGTAGTGATGATGTTTACGATTGGTTATCACGCGATGTGGGGGTTAAGATAGAATGCTTGCCCATGTGTTGGGGTGATGAATGGTTTGAAGGGAGGTCTTCTCAAGGCGTGATTTCAAGATTTCGGTATTTTAGTTCCGGTAGAGGAAAGGCATGTGGACTGTGAATGGTTCGGTTCAGATTGATAAAGTAGTAAGACTTGGTGCATTCAATTGAGGTGGAATATTCACATGTGTTGTGACATCGTCGTCATTAATCGAATGGAATGTGATAAGCTCGTCGGCGCTATGGTTTCTTCGGTTGCATTGGGTCAGAGTGTGGTTAAATAGTATTGAAGAAGCGGTTGTCATAGACCGTGGTGTGCGGTGGTCAAAGTATTGAATGAGCATTTCTAATTAAGGTAGCTCGAGGAAGATGATCTTCGGGGAGTTGAAGTTTTGGTAATCTGCTGGTTTAGGTGTTGTAGAGAAAGAATTGAGGCCGAAATTGAGAAGCATGTGATGAAGGAAGTCATGTGAGAAGTGTCAGGCGGCGGCTAAAATTATAAAAGGGGTCGAGCATAAGAGAAGGAAGTCAGGTAGTGCTGAAGGGAATGAGTTTAACTAAAGTGGGAGAGTGGCAGCGTAGCATATGAGTTCAGTGGTAAGACGGTTGTCTATCTTGAGGAGAAGTTGGAGTGATTTGAGAATTTTAGTGGACGGTGATTAGGTCCACAAGCTTAAACTGGGATGTTGGTTATTTGGCAGAAGGTTGGATGCGACAGAGAGGAGTTGTCAGGGATGAAGACTGGATGCAATGTGGCGGTGAATTTGAAGATGTTGTAGCGCATTTAGTAGAGGTCTATGAGGAGCGGACGGACAGGCAAGGTTGGTGAATGAGAGCAGGCTTGGGATGGGGTATTGATGTTGTAAAGGGTGTCCAGCGTAGCGTTGTTGGACGGTAATGGTTGGTGATTTGCACAAGTGGGTTATCTCCTGGGAGTAGGTTAGCGGTTGGGTGGTTGGCAAGTTTCTGCAAGGAATCATAATGGCTATTCGGTAGGAGCAGAATGTATGAATGGTTCTAGAGGATTTAGGTAATGAGGGAATGCTAACAGGAGAATTCAGAAGTATTGGATGGGTTGGTTGAGCAAGATCATGCTAGCAAACGAGAAAGGATCTCAGCAGGGTCTAGAGTGGTGCAAGGATGTAACTTCGGGCTAAGTGGGGGAGTCCCACCACCTGGAGTTGGGTTGTAGGATTGTGTTCTCATGGGGTTGCAGATTGTCAGCATATTAGCAAGTTGTTACAGCTAAGGGAAAGAAGTAAATAGCGTTTGTGCGTAGGATTTGATGAACGTGTGCAAAAGTTGGCCCCATTGGACCAGGATTGGGCTTTGAAAGACTCGGAATTTATGCTTAGGGCATGGGCGAGCTGTAGGGTAGCGACTCGGTCACGTGATTCATTGAGAATGGTGTTTATGTGCTAGAAGAGCCTTGGAATTGGTTGTATTCGGGGCCAGTGAGAGTGGGTGACTCTCACTGGCGATCCTAGTGAATTCAAAGGTTAAGGAATGCGGTATTTAAGGATTTCAAGCAGTTGTGTGAGTAAGGATCGAGCTTTTGAAGCGTAGCTGCTGAGAAAGGGAAAAAGGTTGGAGTGTTCTATGTTATTATCGGCATGCATGATAATATTGGAGGAGTGAGAGAAATAAACTTCGGATCGTAGAAATGGTTATTGGAAGGGTATGAGACGGGCTGCGGGATTTAGGCAGCACGGTCTCGTGAGTCAGGGTCACTCGGGAAGAGTGAGGGTTGAGTTGCTATGAGTTGAAGGGAGCTACTATTATCTCTGAGGCAATTAAAGATGATTTAAAGGAAGATAGATTTGGTTAAGCATGGTTGAAATGGCACAGGTGTAGCAGTGATCAGTACCTTCGATGTGATTGTGTGTGGTTATGATTCTCAGAAATTTAGGTAAGTAAAAGGTTTTCTATATGATGAAGTGTTCACCCTAATAGTGGTTCAGGAGTTATGGTGGAATTCCTATGTTGTTCCATAACGGCATGTTAGGTGCAGTAAGTAGTATGTAACTGGAAGTAAGAATCGAGATTGCGGTTCGGTGTTAACAAGGAGGTCATGAGCTCGGAGGAGCAAGAACAAGGGATTTGGATGTTTAGAATGACCTGATGTTGTCTTCGGTGTTACTTGAGATCGATATTTGGTGAAAGAGGCTTTGTGCCCTGGTCATGGGTTCCTGATGTGTTTTGCAGGATTTGTGTGGTCGGTGGTATGGATGTGCAGACTTGTTACCCTGTGTGGAAGGTCGTGGGAGTATGACCGCGGGAAGATTGCATAAGTGTGACTTTTAGTCACCTGATGGATTGAAAGATTTGACCGAGTTTGAGGAAGGGCAATGTTGCTTAATTGAGGATGTATGCCAGGAAGGCGTTCAGTTCATCTTTGTTGTGAATTGTGGGGTGTTGTCCTGGCTATGATGGTTGTTCTTGCGTGTTATGAAAGGAAGTGGGTTGTTTTAGACCCAGGTAAGGCTATCAGCCTAGTTCAGTTCGAGCAGAATTGACTTGAAGTGTATGAATGAATTTAAACGAGATTATGGGCTTCATGCGGGTCAGACGTGTTAATTTCAGTATGGCGCTCCTCAAGGAGGGGTGTCAGAATATCAGGTATTGTTCCGTCTCCGTCAATTCATGTGATACTAAGATTTTGCTGTGTGAGTTGTGAAGCAGCTTGATAATTTCTTATAGGTTGAGATTCTGCATAGTAATGAGGTTATGTGAGCAGGATGGTTCTTGGGATTCAGATTATATAAGTGAGATAGAAAAATTTTGCACCATACCTCATGCTTCAACTTATAACATCCACAACTAATTAAATAAAAGAAAAAGGAAATTACTTTGAAAAATAAAAATTATATTTGTAAAAGAAATAAAATTAGAACTAAATCGCTTTCACCTACTATAAACCGTACACATGTCATAATGTACTTCAAAGTATCTATAGTATTATTTACATTTTAAAGTTCCTTTATTATATTTATATTTACATTAACTACTCTTCAAATATATACATCATAAAGAGTCTTAGCAAAAAAATCATTGTTATTTGGTAAACTCTTAATTTAAATAATAACTGACTTCTTAAAACAAATTTAAAGCGGCAATAATGTTCTACGTTCATACATGGAAGGAAAAAGGTTCAAATATTATTTAAAAGGAAATAATTCTAGTTCACATAAGCAAAGAATTAATAAGTACTAAAATTTTAGTTGATTTCAAAGTTCTATATTATAGGAAAATAATTAAATGATAATATTGAAAACTCAAAGCCCTTATAGGAAAATAAATAAATTACTATTCATAAGTATTAGGGAACTAATTAAATAATTATTTCTACATATTAAAAAATTAATTAAATTACTATTTTATCTAATGCGAACTCTATATTAAAGAGGTAAAAAAGAAAAATGATATTTTGACTAGAATCTTCATGTTTAATATAGCGTATAGATAAATATAGATATAGATATGAGTATCAGTTGACTATTTGATATATCGTTCTAATGTCCAAGGAAGGTAAATGTAGTACGTATTTGTACCGGTGGTTACATTGACACATAGAATTTAATTTTTTAATAAAAAAATTAAAGGAAAAATAGATAAATTTAACTATTACTAAACAATAAAGATGTATGTCATTGATATATATGTTTGTATTTAATGATTTAATTGTAAGTTTTATCTTTGGAAATGTGAGGATAGAGATGGAAGAAATGAGAGAACCTTGTGAATAATCAAGCCTTGCAAATAAGTAGCAAAGTCTAGAATCTAGATTATCAAAAATTCATAAAAAGACAATGAAGATTTGAATTGAACAAATATAATCAATGGCTATCGCCAGCTTTGTGGGAGTTTGGTATGGAATTAAGATGAAGCTCTTCAAAGACATTTTAAATTCACTTTTTGGATAGGTTTCAAGTCATGTCGGCGAAGAGATGAGAGCGACACGTTAAGAGTTTTTTTTTTCAATTTTTTTTTTTTTAGCATGGGTCTTTGTCCATTTATTAAATTTCATTTTTTTTATATTTTCCTTCGGGTGTTGGTACCTCACAGGAGCCTCATTAAATTTTATTTGTATGGAAAAGTCTCACACTGGAATAACGGTTTTCCAAACAGAAGCAATTCTATGCCAAGATTTTTGTGATGACCTAAAAAGTTATTCGGTGTAAATTTAACTAAAATTGTATTTTGAGGCTTCGAAAGCCTCCGTTAATCTCACCTCTATGTGCGTGCGCAGCCCGGAAGCCTTTATGCGGAAATTTGATAAAAAGTTGAATTTTAATTAATTGAACAAAATTGACTTTGGTCAACATTCTTGGTAAACGGACCCGGAACCGTGATTTGACGGTCCCGGAGGGTCCGTAGGAAAATATAGGACTTGGGCGTATGCCCGAAATCGAATTCCGAGGTCCCAAGTCCGAAAAATGAATTTTTAAAGAAAATTGTTTTCTGAAGATAATAAAGGCTTTTGAAAATAAACATTGATGTGAAAATTGCGTTACCGGGCCCGTATTATGGTTCCGAAGTCCGGAACAGGTTTAATATGGTTATTATGAGTTGTCTGTAAAATTTGGTAAGAAACGGACTTGCTTTGACGTGTTTCGGATCAAAATGGGAAATTTAGAAGTTTATGAAGTTTGAGAAAATTCTATAGATTTTGGAGTTTAATTCATTGTTTTTGATGTTATTTTGGTGGTTTAATTAATTGAATAAGTCCGTAAGATGTTTATGAGGTTGTGCGTGTAATTGGTTTTGAGCCCCGAGGGCTCAAGTGAGTTTCGGGTAGGTATCGGAGTGCAAAAGGTTAGAAAAATCTGGTGTTTTAATGCATCTTCTGGTGTCTGATGTTTTATTCAGTGCGATCACATACATAGTCCCGCGATCGCACAGAGCTAGGTGTAGGGGGAGGTTAGTTCCTCTATGCGATCGCATAGCACTGTTCGCGATCGCATAGAGGTATAGGAGGTCTGGGAGGGGGCTGGCTAGGTACTCTTCGCGATCGCAAGGTCTAGTTCGCGCTCGCATAGGATGGAGTCCTTGAACTATGCATTCGCAGTCACTTGTTCGCGATCGCAGTGAGGGGGGATCCCAGGTTCTTCTTCGCGATCGCATTCTTTCAGTCGCGATCGCAGAGTGTAGGGACAAGACTCTCCGCGATCGCATGCCCATTCCCGCGATCGCAATGCACGTTTTCGCCCAGTTATTTTAAAAGCTCCAAAACAGAATACTATTACGAGATTATCACTTTTTCACCATCTTCTTCCTCTCCAAGACCCCATAGGCGATTCTCAAGTGAGTTTTCTTCCATAGCCACTTAGGTAAGTGATCCTAACACTAATTTCTTCCATTTTCCTTCATCAATCACTAGAATCTAGGGCTAAAATCATGAAATCAAGGTAGAAATTAGGGGTTTTGGGTAAAGTTAGCTCTTATGGAAATTTTGGGAATTCAACCCTGTTTTGGGGTCGGATTTCAAAACAAATTATATATTCGGGCTTGTGGGGGAATGGGTTATCGGGTTTTGGTCCGAAACTCGAGTTTGGACCAAGCGGGCTCGGGGTCGAATGTTGGTATTTTTTGGAAGAATGATGGAAAATGTATAATTAGGCTTTGGAATTGAGTTATTGAGTCATAATATTGATATTATTGAGTCGATTATGTCTAGATACTATCGTTTCGGAGTTGGATTCCAGAGGAAAAGCGGTGTTTGAGGCGTGGATTGCATTCTTGGAGCCGAGTAAGTGTTTGGCATAACCTTAGATTGAAGGAATAGGTATAGAGTCTTAATTGCTATGTGTATTCCATGTCCAATGCATAGGTAAGGTGACGAGTACCTATGTGTTGTGGTCAAGCATGCCCGTGAGTCAAATGTGACGATTTATACCGTGTTCTTGATGTTCTCTGTGTTATGAGTAATTGGTTATTTAGAAGTGATACGTTGAGGTTGTTTCATGACTTGGGAAGTTATTGATTAATTGTTCAGTTGAGGATTATTCTTGTTGAAATTATACCTCTGAGTGAGATTGGTTATAGATGAGTCCCTTGCCGGGACGATAGAAATTTTGTTTGTTATTTCTGTACATTTAGAACTTCTTATTGTTAAACCTTTATATTGAATTGTTGTTTCTATGTACATTATGCACGAGGGGACATTTCGTGCCAAGTGATCGTGAGGCTATGCACGAGGGGATATTCTGTGCCGAGTGATTATTATTTATGCACGAGGGACATTCCGTGCCGAGTGATTATTATTTATGCACGAGGGGACATTCCGTGCCGAGCGACTGTGAGATTATGCATGAGGGGACATTCCGTGCCGAGTGACTTTATTATTTATGCATGAGGGGACATTCCGTGCCGAGTGACTGTGAGGATATGCACGAGGGGACATGTCGTGCCTTTTTGCTGCTTATTTACTTGTTTCGAGATGTTAATTCCTGTTTTACTCCTATATTTCAGTTATTACTTAATTATACTGTGTTAGTAATTGTTGCCCCTTTATCCCCAACATGTTCTTCCCCGTAATTGTACTTCTTGTTTATTTCCTGTTCTATTATTGAACTGCACAGGTATTAATTGCGGTCGGGTCCTAGCCTCGTCACTACTTCGCCGAGGTTAGGCTCGGCACTTACTCAGTACATGGGGTCGGTTGTACTGATGCTACACCTGCACTTTTTTATGTTGTGCAAATTACGCAGCCGTACCCGGTGGACATTGACGGAGGGAGTATCCTTCAGTCCATTCAGGAGACATCATGGTAGACCCGTAGACGTTCGTAGGCCTTGGCGTCACCTTTTTCCCTTCTCCTTCAGTTCTGTCTTATTTTTTGTTAGTTCAAAGACAGTTATATGTATTTTTTTTTCAGACCCTTGTATTTAGTAATCTCATAGATAGTTCGTGAGTTAGTGACACCAGTTCGTGGTCTTTTAATGCATCTTCTGGTGTCTGATGTTTTATTCACTGCGATCGCATACATAGCCCCGCGATCGCACAGAGCTAGGTGTAGGGGGAGGTCAATTCCTCTATGCGATCGCATAGCACTGTTCGCGATCACATAGAGGTATAGGAGGTCTGGGCGGGGGATAGCTAGGTACTCTTCGCGATCGCAAGATCTAGTTCGTGATCGCATAGGGTGGAGTCCTTGAACTATGCGATCGCAGTAACTTGTTCGCGATCGCAGTGAGGGGGGATCCTAGGTTCTTCTTCGCGATCGCATTCTTTCAGCCACGATCGCAGAGTGTAGGGACAAGACTCTCCGCGATCGCATACCCGCTCCCGCGATCGCGATGCACGTTTTCGCCCAGTTATTTTAAAAGCTCCAAAACAGAATACTATTACGGGATTATCACTTTTTCACCATCTTCTTCCTCTCCAAGACCCCATAGGCGATTCTCAAGCGAGTTTTCTTCCATAGCCACTTAGGTAAGTGATCCTAACATTAATTTCTTCTATTTTCCTTCATCAATCACTAGAATCTAGGGCTAAAATCATGAAATCAAGGTAGAAATTATGGGTTTCGGGTAGAGTTAGGGCTTATGGAAATTTTGGGAATTCAACCCCGTTTTGTGGTCGGATTTAAAAATAAATTGTATATTCGGGCTCGTGGGGGAATGGGTTATCGGGTTTTGGTCCGAACCTCGAGTTTGGACCAAGCGGGCATGAGGTCGAATTTTTGTATTTTTGGAAGAATGATGGAAAATGTATAATTAGGCTTTGGATTGAGTTATTGAGTCATTATTGATATTATTGAGTCGATTATGTCTAGATACTATCGTTTCAGAGTTGGATTCGAGAGGGAAAGTGGTGTTTGAGGCGTGAATTGCTTTCTTGGAGTCGAGGTAAGTGTTTGGCCTAATCTTAGCTTGAAGGAATAGGTATAAAGTCTTAATTGCTATGTGTATTCCATGTCCAATGCATAGGTAAGGTGACGAGTACCTATGTGTTGTGGTCAAGCATGCACGTGAGTCAAATGTGATGATTTATGCTGTGTTCTTGATGTTCTCTGTGTTATGAGTAATTAGTTATATAGAAGTGATACGTTGAGGTTGTTTCATGACTTGGGAAGTTATTGATTAATTGTTCAGTTGAGGATTATTCTTGTTGAAATTATACCTCTGAGTGAGATTGGTTATAGCTGAGTCCCTTGCCGGGACGATAGAAATTTTGTTGGTTATTTCTGTACATTTAGAACTTCTTATTGTTAAACCTTTATATTGAATTGTTGTTTCTATGTACATTATGCACGAGGGGACATTCCGTGCCAAGTGATCGTGAGGCTATGCACGAGGGGACATTCTGTGCCGAGTGATTATTATTTATGCACGAGGGGACATTCCGTGCCGAGTGATTATTATTTATGCACGAGGGGACATTCCGTGCCGAGCGACTGTGAGATTATGCACGAGGGGACATTCTGTGCCGAGCGACTGTGAGATTATGCATGAGGGGACATTCCGTGCCGAGTGACTTTATTATTTATGCACGAGGTGACATTCCGTGCCGAGTGACTGTGAGGCTAAGCACGAGGGGACATGCCGTGCCTTTTTGCTGCTTATTTACTTGTTTCGAGATGTTAATTCCTGTTTTACTCCTATATTTCAGTTATTACTTAATTCTACTGTGTTAGTAATTGTTGCCCCTTTATCCCCAACATGTTCTTCCCCGTAATTGTACTTCTTGTTTATTTCCTGTTATATTATTGAACTGTACATGTATTAATTGCGGTCGGGTCCTAGCCTCGTCACTACTTCGACGAGGTTAGGCTCGGCACTTACTCAGTACATGGGGTCGGTTGTACTGAGGCTACACCTGCACTTCTTTATGTTGTGCAGATTATGCAGCCGGACGCGGTGGACATTGACGGAGGGAGTATCCTTCAGTCCATTCAGGAGACATCAAGGTAGACCCGCAGACGTTCGTGGGCCTTGACGTCACCTTTTTCCCTTCTCCTTCAGTTCTGTCTTATTTTTTTTTAGTTCAAAGACAGTTATATGTATTTATTTTTCAGACCCTTGTATTTAGTAATCTCATAGACAATTCGTGAGTTAGTGACACCAGTTCTGGGTTAAATTTACGGAATTTATTTCGAAGCTTGTTATATAGTTCTGAAATTAGTTAACTTTCACATTGTTAATCACAGTTGCCTTAGTTACCCTGTTCTTTTTAACTGTTAATGAGTTTATTTATTCAAAATGTTGGCTTGTCTAGCGGGTTCAACTTTAGGCGTCATCACGGCCTGAAGGTGGGATTTCGGATCGTGACAATCTTCATCAATTTGTTGTTCATCGATAGACGAAGCTCTCTTTTTATCATCTCATCGCCAATACAACATCCTTTTTCCTTCTCACGAACCAAGAGGGTGCCTAGCGCCCAGAGGAGCAAAGCTCATTTTTCTTTCAGGGTAAAGCGGTGCATAAAAAAGGGCTGGCCCATCAAAAGTCCGGTTCCTTGGCGAACAAATTTCAGAATCAACAATGGTTTGTAGAACGAAGGGAACTCGAACCCGAAATTTCTAATTATGAATATATAAGTACTTATCACTTCATCACAACCCTTATTAGTGTTAATATTAGTTGAAGAAAAACCGAAACAATGAGCTAAATAAAAGAAACCGAACTATGAAATTACTGTTCTTTTTTAGTTTGAAAATAAATAAAGAAAGAAAATTGAACTTATATATACTTAGTTGATGTATAGATATACTTATTTTCACATACTTTCAAAAATATTATAAATGTAGTAGCTGTTGTAAAATATTTGTAGGCATATTAGTAAATGTTAGCAATCCTTACTAATATGCCTAGACAAATAAGTACTATTTTGTTAGTCTGATGTGTTGGGGTTTCTTTCATGTTTACAAGCTCAAATATCTTTTCCAATTATGAGATATATACTGCTCTCTCTGTCCAATTTATGTGCATATTTTTATGTATAGTTTGTCCAAAAAATGTTTTATTTATATTTAAAATAATTTACCTTTAATTTTTTATTCTTAATGAGATGATTTATAATCATATAGTTTTTTAATTTTACACTATAAATTTAAAATTCTTTTTTTGCCTTAAGGTTCGTACCTAACAAAATTGTGTGCATAAATTGAAACCGTGGGAGTAATATCTTATAAAACATGTATTACTTAGTACATATGATGAGGACGAGTAACCCAATTGGAAATAAGGTAAAAAAAGAAAGAAAGAAAAGGTACCCAACTGAAAATGGCTTAAAGCTTCCAGAAGGGAATATAAATTTGAGGCGAAGAGACCAAAAGAATAAAGCTTAAGTAGACAGCACATAGGCATACCTAAAATGTGGTAAATAGCCAAATCCTATGCCTGTGCCTGAACGCTACTACATATATCTTCTTTCAACATTCCTGCCAATTAATTGAAGTAGCTCATCACACCTTGACAAGTTGACATAGTATAAAAGTCTAATAACCTATTTGACCGTATTTTTTTTTTATTGCCAAAAATATTTTTTATTTCAAAGTTAGGTGTGTGACCAAGATTTTAGATGGAAAAGATGTGCTTTGGAATAGAAACAAAAGCAATTTTCAAAAAGCAAAACAAAATAAAATAAATAGCTTCTTCCTAAAAGAATTTTTGTTGAAAAGTACTTTTGAAAAAAAATACACAAAATATATAAAAAGCTTGGTCAAACATTGCTGCTCAAAATATTTTTCAAATTGAATAGCCAAACATAAATTACTTCTCGCTAAAAAGTTTGAGTGAAGGAGAAAATAAGCGATAGATTTTATTGAATGGTCAACTTCCTTTAATTACACTAGTATCAGTACCCGCGCGATGCGCGAACACAAATCATGTTAAATTGTGATCATATTGTTTGAATCATGTGCAAATAACCTTAAAATATAAATCTCTCAGATAAAAATTATATAACATTAGATATTATTTATGAAGTAGGATATGAAATTATTGTTCAAATCTCTTAGTGCATAACCTATTTTTTATATATATTTGTAGCAACCTAACCCCTTGATTTTAGTCTTGCATTTCGTTTCAATGTCAATATTAAACAATACTAAATATATCATGATGTGATTTGTCTTGTTTGAGCACAATAGATCATATTATTTTAACAAACTCCCCACTATCACTTTGTATTTATCTAAAAGTTAAATATGTCTTATTCATCACATTATTTGTACACATTTTTTTTCTTTCTTTTCATATAGTTATTGTATTTTTTATTATTTAATATTATAGTACTATCATATAATATTTTATTAGCTTAGTAGTTAAATTAATATCTTGCTTATTCTTTTAATAGTCTTTAATAAATAAAAATATTTTATTCTTGAAATTTGGTATATTTTTATGCGTGTACCCTCTCATTCGGAAATTTTTAATCAATTAAATTTATTGTAATATTGTTAAATATAATTTAATTTTTTAATTTATTTATTTTTAAATTAATTTAATGTATAAGTATCCTCATACTCTATTTTTATACATTCTATTCCCTACTATAAAGTTTAATTAGTTTTTACATTAATGTTTACATATATTCAAAATAATGTCATATTTTATTTTAAATTGTAAGATTGATGTAGGCTAAAATATTAATATATACGTTATTTGATGATTATGTTCCAAATGTATTGAAGTCTCTTATAATTATTTTTTATTTAGATGCAGTTAATTTTTTTTTTTAAAGCTTTAATATATAAATTTAATTTTAAATTTTTATTAATAAAATTACCTATATTAGAAAGTTATTTTATATTCTTAAAAGTTTATTTTAATAATAGAAAAATAATTTCTAAATTGTTTGAACATATTATATGTATGTAGTAATATGTTCACTGTCATTTTATTTCTTTCGGTAATATTTTCCAAAATAAAAAAATTTATGAAATAAAAAAAATCTCATCTCAAATTCAAATAATTCTTATCATTCTATTTTCTAAATTGGAACGCAACTTCAAACTTATACTAACTGCACTTTCAGATATTAGAAAAATATTTTCTTAGTTATTTGAACACATTATATCTAAATTATGTAGTAATATTTTCACTGTCAGCTTATTTCTTATGTAATTTTTTTTAGCTCTAATACAAATTAAATTTTTTATTTTCATTAGTATAATTAACTATATTAGAAATTTATTATGTATTTTAGTTTTTTTTTCTGTAAATAAGACTTCAATTTCGTGATATTATCCATAGTTTGAGTGTTTTAATCATAGTTTTAACAACTTTCTAATTTCAAATTCAATTATCCTTTCCCTTTCATTTATAGTAGTAAATTTTTAATAATTAACATAATTTTGCAAATTTTTTAAGTATCATATATTTAATTTTAACAACTTTCTAATTTCAAACTTAATTAGCCTTCCCCTCTCTAATTTTAAGTTTGTATATTTAATTTATTTATTTCCTAAACTTATGATTTATAAATATCCTCACATTATCTCTAATTTATTTCAATTATTAAATATTTTTAGTTTTTTATTTTATCTATTAGACTTGAGTTACGTGGACCTATTCATATTATGATTTTTCTTATCATAATATTTAAAACTTTCTCATCTCAAATTTAAATAAGTTTTACCGTTTTTTTCTATGATAGAAATCTAAATTTGTTTTCTGTATTTATGTTTTATTTTTGATATTATACTATTCAATACCTAATATTATTACATTGTCATGTGAATTCTTATTAGCTTGTTTTAATTTAATATCTATTTCTACCACACTCATTCTAATATAATATAGATAAAAATTTAAAAACGTTCTCAAATTCAAAAAAGTGTTATTATTCTATTTTCTAAATTGACTGCATTTTCAAAATTTTATGTTATGCTTTCAAACTTAAACTAACTGGACTCAATTCAAATTGTGATGACCCAAAAGGTCATCCCTTGTATTTCTAGCTAAATCTGTGTTTCGAGGTCATGAAAACCTGCTTCTATCTCACTTCGATTTGCGTGCACAGCCCAGGTGTGTAGCCGGAAAGCCGTTATGAGAAAAACTAATGAAAATGATATTTTTGTGTTGAAATTTGAGTAAAGTTGACTTTGGTCAACATTTTTTGGTAAACGGGCCCGGACCCGTGATTTGGCGGTCCCGGACCCGTGATTTGACGGTCCTAGAGGGTCCGTAGGAAAATATAGGACTTGGGCGTATGCCCGAAATCGAATTCCGAGGTCCCAAGTCCGAGAAATGAATTTTTAAAGAAAATTATGTTCTAAAAAATATAAAGGTTTTTGAAATGAAATTATGTGTGAAACCTGTGGTATCGGGCCCGTATTATGGGTCTGAAGCCCGGTACAGGTTCGATATGATTTATATGTGTCGTTTGTAAAGTTTGGTAAGAAACGGAATCCAGTTGACGTGATTCAGACCTAAAATGCAAAAGTTGATGTTTTAAGAAGTTTTGAGAAAATTTCATTGATTTTAAGGTTTAATTCGATGTTTATGATGTTATTTTGGTGATTTGATTACACGAATAAGTCCGTAGGATATTTTCGAGGTTTTGTGCACATTTGGTTTGGAGTTCCGAGGGCTCGGGTGAGTTTCGGGAAGGTCCCGGGATGTTTTAGGCTTAAAAACAGGGCTGTTGCAGGTTCAGAGAAGTACAGATCTCTGAACCCGCCTGTGCGGTCCGTGGAAGAACTTCCGCGGCCGCGGTCGTCTTAGCGTGGACCGCGGTGGGGTCTTCGCGTCCGCGGTCGTGTTTGTGCGGATCGCGGTGGGGGCCTTGGG
>ML253195.1:0-37332 GCA_005239495.1 Nicotiana undulata | reverse complement strand
ACCCCTCGGTGGTCGAGCTGCTGGTGCTGGGACCCTAGGCTGATGGCTCTGCTACACTGCCTTTCCCTTATAACGGGGGCAAGCTCTCCTCACGTGGCCCATGTCTCCACACCCATAACACCTCACCTGGGACATATCATGCCGACCTGATGACTGAGAACCCTGAATGGCGGGAGTGACATCCGGCATGGCACTGAACTGTGGCCTGACTGGAGCCACCCTGGAAGGTACTGAAGGTGCTGTATAGAAAGACCGGCTGGACTGACCACTAGCAAACTGACCCCTGACCCTTCCTGATGTACCTCTGAAGTCCCCGGTGAATCTAGCTCTCTTACCCTGACTGGCCCTGACTCATATACCTGACACGATAGCCCTCTATACGATGAGACGGGGTGCCCATCTCCACCTCTCTAGCTAAAGGAGTCCTGATGTCAGGGTGCAGACCTGCTACAAACCAACGAACTCTCTCTCCATCTGTAGGTAGTATCATGATGGCATGACGAGACAGCTCTGAAAATCTGGCCTCATAATCTGTCACTGACAAGTGCCCCTGCTTCAGTCTCTCGAACTGAGCCCGAAAGTCTTCCCTCTCAGATGGAGGAATGTACCTATCCTGGAATAGTTGGGAGAACTGATCCCAAGTGACTGGCGGAGAACCGGCTGGCCTGCCCAGCAAATACGACTGCCACCACCGACGAGCTCTGCCCTGAAACTGGAAGGAAGTGAAAACAACCCCGTGAGACTCCAATATACCCATGTTGTGCATTATGTCCCTGCATCTCTCTAGAAAATCCTGGGCATCCTCTCCCTACTCACCCTCGAAGACCGGAGGGTGTATCTGCGTCCATCTACCCAATAACTTATGCTGATCCCCTCTCGGAACTGGCCTGGATCCTGATGCCTCTAACCCAGGCTGAGCTCTAACAACCGGCGGAATATCTGGAGTATGATGTGGTCCTGTAGTCTGAGCTGTAGGGGTCTGAACTCCCCCTCCTGCCTGAGAGGTGGCAGGATCTGATGGAAGGATGCCTGCCTGCGACATCGTGTCCATGAATCTCAGCATGCGGCCCATGACCTCCTGGAAGCCTGGTGCCGTCATAAAGTCCACTGGAGGTGGTGCTACTGGAGGCAGCTCCTCCTGCTCATCAATGTACTGATCATCCACTGGTGCAGCTGGTGTAGCTCTAGGACGCCCTCGCCCCCTCCTACCAGCAGAAGCCCTACCCCGAGTGCCTCGACCTCGTCCTCGAGCAGCAAGGGTAGCAGCCTCCCCCGAAGTAGGATCATGAGAAGCACGTGTCCTCACCATCAGTGAGAGAATAGAAGAACAAATTGAGTATAAGGCCAACTACACGATAGATTTTGAACAAAAGAAGTTTCCTAACACTTTATAGCCTCCCGAAGATAAGTACAGACGTCTCTGTACTGATCCACAGGACTCTACTGAGTTTGCCCGTGACTTGTGAGACTATGTGAACCTAAGCGCTCTGATACCAAGCTGTCATGACCCAAAACCGGTCCAGGTCGTGATGGCGCCTAACGGCGAGGTTAGGCAAGCCAACGAACAACAATAACAATGAAAATGCGGAATACAATAACAACATGGGGTAAGGCCGTAGAAACAAGCTGAACCACAGCTAGGCCCAATACATATACAACCCCGATAACTACAACAAGTGTGTGCCAGGACTAGTGTCACAGTGTCAACGGGCGGCTACATAGATACAATAGCAGAAATACATATACAAAATATCCAAGCCGCAGTCTGGAACAAAAAACTGAGCAAAATTAAACTAGAAGGCTCCAGAGGTGCTGTCAGGAAAATGCCAAGAAGACAGCTCACCGGGTGGAGCGACGCCGCGATCAGTACCTATCAGCTGACGGACGAACAGACGAACCAGTCTCAATACCTGCACAGTCAAGTGCAGAAAAAGAAAGAAAGTACAGCATGAGTACATATAATCACATATGTACCCAGTGAGTATCTCGTCTAAACTCGTAAAGAGTAGTGACGAGAGGTAGAATACATGCTCACTAAGGTCCAGTATATAATAAAATAAAATACATGCTGAGCAATAAATCATATGAGAAAGTACATCAAGTAAGGACATGTAATCAACAAACATGTAATTGATCTTAAACATAACCTTTCTTTGTGAACTGATCATATGTATCACTTGTTTTCTTTCATTAACTGAAATGTCTTACCTTTATTCTCAATTGTTCATTTTCCAGTACTCAGTATTGTTTCTCAACTCACCCTAGTACGATCCCAACTCAATGCAAATGATGATGAATGCAAATGTGTATATACATATATATCCGACACAGACAAGACTATCGGCCGAAGTCATAAGGGTGGGTCATAAGGACTGACTCGGTCATAAAGCTCCACACGCTCGCGAATCATACTTGCGACTCGTGCGCTGACTCGATAAAATCTCCACGATCGCGAATCATCCATGCGACTCGTGGGCAAATATCTCTCCCTGCTCGCGAATCATTCATGCGACTCAGGGGCCAATGACATATTTATATAATCTCCCAATCACGAATCATACCTGTGACTCGGGGTCAATGATGCAAAGTAAAACTCTCCCCGATCACGAATCATGCCTGTGACTCGGGGGCCAAAGAAAATATAAGTTCTCCCCAATCACGAATCATACCTGTGACTCGGGGGCCGATCAAATTAGTAGTATAATTATCCGTGATCACGAATCAAACCTGTGACTCAGGGACTAGTAAAATAAGTCTGATCTCTCCCTGATCACGTATCAAACCTGTGACTCAGGGGCTAGTAAAAACACGAGTGTAATTCCTCCCTGATCACGAATCAAACATGTGACTCAGGGGCAATGAAAATATAAGTTCTCCCCGATCACGAATCATACCTGTGACTCGGGGGCCATGAATGCATGAATGCGTATATATGACTGCATGAATGCATATATATATGTGTATATTTAGACACCGTGGTACCGACTCGCCCACACTCAACGGGATCGGATACTCACATCTCACTTGATAGCCAAAGTTAGGATTTTTATCATATTATCCTCTTTGCTCACAATATTACCATGATGGAACAATTCAAGTACAAGAAGGAATTTTAACCACCTTCATTTATCTCAACAGCTCATTATTAAGACTTATCTCATTTACTCCTTGCTCTTTATCAATTATATCAGGAGTAACACAATTACTCAATTGATGAAGTTCATAATTCTTATCTGAATATTATGTACATTTAATTCGCAGCTATCATAGCTCAATTTCATCATATATCAGTAATAACTCGTACAAAAAATAAGATAATCTCAAACAAACAGTTAGAACATGCTCGTGGGTCCTACGGCTACCCAACATACAGTATAGATGCCACGTACGGACTCTCGTCACGTGGTGCGTACGTAGCCCCCTCAACAAGCACAATTAGCAACAAAGAGCCTAGGGGACATTTCCCCCTTACAAAGTTTGGAAAGGAGACTCACCTGGACAAGTGCTCCTCCGGCCAACGGACCAATCAACAAGACGCACGAATCCTCCGAATCACCCTCGATGGCTCGCAACTAGCCAAAAGCACATAATTATATCAATTTAGGAAGATTCGAGGAGGATTTATCAAATATTTCCTTAAAAACGTATTCTTGACGTACTTTGGAAATTCCACTCCGAGCCTCGGTGTCCGGAAATTATATTTCTTGAAGAAACGCGCTATACGTCGCCTAAGGATCAAGATTAACTCAATTAATCATCCCTCAATGACCCAAAAATCAGAATTCACATTTTCATCAAACCCTTCTTTCTTCCCCCAACAACTTCTTATGAATTCCAATGAATTAGGAAATGGAAATTATCAAAGAACGGAAGAAATTGACATGCGGAGGGTTAAGAATTACTTACCTAAGGTAATTGGGCTGAAACAGTCGTTATGGAGCTCTTGGGGTCGTTAACAATGGAGGAAAAATTGATTTTTGGATGAAAATTCACGAAGTGGGCTATTTATAGGTCTGCCCAGCAGTTTTCGCACCTGCGACCTTTGGATCGCAAGTGCGGACTCGCACCTGCGAGAAAAGGGTCGCTCCTGCGGAAAAAGGCCTGGGCACTGGGGGAATTCTCGCACCTGCGGGAAATTGGCCGCACCTGCGGTTGGCCTGGGCCCTGGGGGGAGGTCGCGCCTGCGGGCTTTTGTCCGTGCCTGCGAAGCCGCGCCTGCGAGAAGAGGGGTCGCCCCTGCGGCTGGAGCCGCACCTGCGAAGAGGTGGCCGCTGGTGCGAGCCTCGCGCCTGCGGCTCATGGACCGCAGGTGCGGTCACACCAACAGTTCAATGGCTGGTTTGCGACCCCATTCGGGGTCCGGGAGACCCTTGGGCCCACTCGAGCCCTCGACAAATTATACCAACGAGTCCCAAATCACATGACGGACTCTCTCAACCTCCCAGAACACCAAAAACATCATTCAAACTAGAAATCACCCTCCAAAGCCCCTTAGTTTCAAACTTACGATTTCCAGAAAATTTAAATGGCTCACCGATACGCCGAACGGGTCTATACTGCTCGGAATGACCCCAAATTTTGCGGACAAGTCATAAATGACTATACGGAACTATTGCCAGTTCCAGAATTCCATTCGGACCATGATATCACGAGGTCCAATTCCAGGCTGAATTCCAAATCTTATGAAATCCTGAATTCCAATTCAGGTGCCGAAATACTCCCGGGTCATCAGAAACCTGAGGCGAACACATTCCCAAGTTTGAAATCATCATCCAGAGCTGCTGGAGCTATCAAAACTCGATTCCGAGGTCGTTTGCTCAAAATGTTGCTCGGAACCAAAATTAGCCAAATAGGCTAGCCTTCAGGAACCAAGTGTTTCTGAACTGGCCAAATCACTTCCGAATCTCGAACTACCTGCCCACACAAGTCATAAGGCACGAGTAGCCGCTATGGAAAGAGTCATTCACGGGCATGGAGTCCTAACACATAAAACGACCGGCTGGGTCGTTAAAGAGGCCTTGAAAACCTCCTTTTATCTCACCTCATTTTGTGTGCGTAGCCCGGGCGTATATCCGGGAAGCTTTTATATGAAAAACTGAGAAAGATGCTAAATTTGCCTTTAAAATTAAATTTAAGTTGACTTTGGTCAACATTTTGGGTAAACGGACCCGTGATTTGACGGTCCTGGAGGGTCTGTAGGGAAATATGGGACTTGGGTGTATGCTCGGAATCGAATTCTGTGGTCCCATGCCCGAGAAAGGAATTTTTGAAAGAAATTGTTTTTCTAAAAATATAAGAGTTTTTGGAAATTTAGTTATATGTGAAATTTATGGTATCGGGCCCGTATTTTGGTTTCGAAGCTCGATATAGGTTCAATATAATATTTAAGTTGTGTCTGTAAAATTTGGTAAGAAACGGAGGTTGTTTGATGTGATTCGGACCCGTATTGGTGAAATTTGAAACTTTGAAAATTTTCAGATTTTTCTTTGATTTCTATGCTAAATTCGTTGTTTAAGATGTTATTTTGGCAATTTAATCGTACGAGTAAGTCTGTAGGATGTTTTTGAGGTTATATGCATCTTTGGTTTAGAGCCGCGAGGGCTCGGGTGAGTTTCGGATAAGCGTCGGGGTGTTTTTAAACTTAGACAAATCTGGTGTTATTGTTGTTGCTAGTGTCCAGACATTTACTCTATATGAACGCATGGTAACCCATGCGAACGCAATGCACAAATGAAGAAGGGGGCTGGTTTACACTGTGCGAACGCACGGACCTGGGTACGAATGCGGAGCATTGGGAATTCACTCTACGCGAACGCACCAGGTCAGTCGCGAACGCATAGAGTAGGAAGGGGCCTGGGGGGTTGGGTAGCCATAACCCTGTGCGAACGCGGCCACTGGCTCGCGAATGCGTAGGTCAGGGGAGTGGAACCTATGTGAACGCGGCCTGTAGATCGCGAACGCATAGGCCAGGGAAGTTAAACCTATGCGAGCACGGCCAAGGGCATGCGAACGCATAAAGTAATGGTCCGGTCCTTTAAAAACAATAGCAAAACCGGGACTTCTTCAAAATATCATAACTCTTTCACTAGAACTCGAACTTGGGCGATTTTTGAAGAGGGATTTCACCACCAAACCATAGGTATGTGTTCTTAGACTCATTTTCTTAAATTTCCATTAACACCCATTAGATTTCTAGGCCTAAATCATGTTCTTAAGGGTATAAAATTAGGGATTTTAGGATAATTACGAATTTTGCAAATTTGGGAATTTAAACCTCGATTTGGGGTCAGATTCCTAAACTAATTACATATCCGAGCTCGTGGGTGAATGGGTGATCAGTTTTTGGTCCGAACCTCGTGTTTGACCAAGCAGGACCGGGGTCAATTTTTGACTTTTTGGGAAGAATGATAGAAAACCTATAATTAAGCATTGGAATTGAATTGTTTAACGTTTATTGATGTTGTTAAGTCCATTATGTCTAGATACAAGTGAATTGGAGTCAAATTCAAAAGGGAAAGCGGTAATCGAGGCTTGAGTTGGTCGTGGATTTTGAGGTAAGTGTTTGGCCTAACTTTAGCTTGAGGGAATAGGTGTTGTGTCCTATTTTCTATATGTTAGTATCATGTTCGACGTATAGGTGAGGTGACGAGTACCTATACGTCAGTGTCATGCATGCACGTGAGTCGAATATTGTGAATTATGTGGTTTTTCATTAATTATTACTTGATTTTCACTTTGTGGTTGTTCATATTGGTGTAAATTCTTGGTATTAAATAGTGTTGAGTATTGGGTTCAGTTGAGAAATTCTATGTGAAGTTATGTACTTGAGTGAGATTGGTTATAGTTGTGTCCCTTGCCGGGATGGTATTAGTTCTACTGTTGATCCCTTGTCGGGGCGTTATGGTCTTATTATTGTTGTTGCATTGTTGATTTTCCTTGCCAGATTGTTGTTATTGATATTGTTGGGTGAGGAAGAGTGTAAAGCACGAAGGGTGATGCCGTGTATGATATTGTGAGAGAGTGTAAAAGCACAAAGGGTGATGTCGTGCCATATTATGATACTAAAAGCACGAAGGGTGATGCCGTGCCTTTTTTACTGATTTATTGTGAGGATGAGAGTAAAAGCACGAAGGGTGATGTCGTGCATTTGCATTTACTATTTGGTGAGGATGAGAGTAAAAGCACAGAGGGTGAGGTCGTGCATTGTTTTCTTTGTGTTGTATTTCCTGTTGGTTAAGTTGATAATTGACTTGTTGTCTTATTTCGTTGTTTTCATTATTTGATATTTCTTCCCCTCAGCATGTTCCTCTTTTTCTTGTATTTAGCTTCTCATTTCATAATGTTATTATCTCTCCATATATTATTAAATTGCACAGGTTATTTTGGTTGTCGTGTCCTAGCCTCGTCACTACTTTGCCGAGGTTAGGCGTATCATTTACTCAGTACATGGGGTCGTTTATACTGATGCTACACTCTGCACATTTTGTTGTGCAGGACCCTATGGACCTTAGAGCGAGGAGGCTGCCTTCAGTCCACGTGGAGATACCGAGGTAGTCCTGCAGGCGTCCGCAGGCCTTGTCGTCCCCTCCTACTTCTCTTGTATTCTATTCTAGTTATTTCAGAAACAGATGTACTTATTTCATTCAGACCTTTATATGTATTATTCATAGACAGTCTGTGAGTTTGTGACACCAAAATTCTGGGTTGGTATTGTGAAATTCGTAACGGTATTAAATTAAGTTATTATACTTTGCTTCATGTTGTACTTTTATTTATGTTGGTTCTGTATTTCACCTGTTATTAGATATTAATAAAAGAATAAGGTAAATAAAACATTCACGTTGTTGCCCAGCAGGTTCAATGTTAGGCGCCTTCACGATCCTGACGGTGGAAAATTCGGGTCGTGGCATCCTTCAGGGGCTCCAAACAGCGCAAGAATGGAGAATGTTCCCATTGGAGATTGAAATAGATTCCACAGAGGTAATCCAGTCTATACAACAAGGCAATAGACTATATTGCGATATTGTTAATGAACGCAGGTTGTTAATGCACCAGGAGAAGGAAGTGGTTCTCCGACACGTCTTCCAGCAAGGGAATAAAGTGGCACACCAACTAGCAAAGGAGGCTGATGTACAAACAAGGGTGAAGAAGTATTATGCACAACCTCCCTCTTCTATTAAAGCTTTTGTAATGAAGGACCAAAATGAAAAATGTGTTTTTGTTAAGTATTTAGCAAGTGATGCATGTAAGGTACTATCAAGCCTAGGTAACCAATGTGTCCTAAGCGACATGGGGTATGTCTGTAATGACTTAAACACTACGTAGTATTAATATAAATATTTCTATTTGCTCATAAAGATAGGTAGTACTTAGCTTTGAGGCCTAGTTCGAGAGTCCGCATAAACTAGCAGTTCCATGTTTGAATTGAAATTGAGATACTGATGCAAGTTCTTCCATTCTGAATCAGATAGATTCATATCTGAAAGAGGTATATATTTATACTTGGTTAAAAAAAAATCATTTTGACCAAAAAATTACTTATGTAACTTTATTTTTAGTACAGTCTGCACTAAGCTTCTTTCGATTAGCTTTTCCCCTCCCTCATGTTAATCACATAATTATCATTACGCCATAATCCACAAGGGTCCCATGGAGGCTAAGGAGACGCAAGAGGACAAGGAAAAAGTAAGTTACATTGGAGTGAGCACTTTATATAATAAATTTAAGAGTCCGGAACAAAAATGTGGTATTTTTTTACTCAAACGATCGAAATGCATGGAAAAAAATGGTTCCAAAATATGTATAGCGCCCTTTTTAAAGGGCGTTATACCTTAACGCCCGTTTGCCCGTTAAGGTTTAGCGCTCTTTAAAAGGGGTTTATACGTTAATTTGAAAATACGGACAAGTATAGCGTCATTTATTAAGGCGCTATAGTATAGAGCCTTAATAAACTTCGCTATACTTGCATAAAAAAGGTCCTCTTCCCTTCCCCACCGAACAAAACTCCCCCAACATTAAAACCAAAAAATTACAATGCCCCCCCACCCCACACCATTGACAACGAAAAAAGCTCGAGTGGAGCCCACCCGTCCCACAAAAAGTTAGGATTCTCGGTCTCACATACTAGCTAAGGCGTTATCTCGTTATGAGTTGCTCGTTTCGGCTCCAAATCACACAATCTTAACCTTTCCAAAAACCTTAAATCGAGGTATTCCGACTTAGTTTTTATTAAAACTCGTATAAAAAATACATATTAGTTGTTCTTAATGTGTTCTATGTTGTTTTGTGATTTTTTTGTGATTTAACCAATTTGTTATTTTTATCCGGACTATGATATTAGTGAGCTAAAAAAATTAGTAAAAATAGAGAAATTATTATTAGTTGTTAAAAAAGATTTTAATTAGTTACTTTTTACTGTGGTATATGTATTTTCGTGAATGTTTTGTGATTAAATTTCTTTATTGTTTTTATCCGATTTAGATCATTTATTTGCTTAAGACTAGTAAAATAGATAAATTGTTACTTTAGTTCCCTCTAGTGGTATATTGTGGCCTGATGTAGTGCTTGTATTTGTAATGTAGTGCCTTTTTAGCGTAGTAAAATATAGTTCCCTTTAGCATAGTATCCTTGTAGTTATTGAAATTAATTATTTAAGTATCTATTATACCCAAAAATACGTCAAAAAAGCTTCAAACCCAAACTCTGTCCAATTCTAATCAACGATCATAAGAAAATAACATGAGAAAACACCAACATTTCCCGGACTAAATATAAGAAAACAATACAATTTTCAGGATACCTTGGTGCTACTGGGCCTCAAATATCGATCCCGGAACCCATATGTGAATATTTAATAATTAAATCTTGTATAATTATGATAATTAATTATTTAATTTTATTATAGTCAAAAATAAGTGAGTCATTAACAAAAATATATAATTATTATTATTATTATTATAATAATAATAAAACTAACTGTCACGACCCGATTTACCCTCCGAAAGGTATCGTGACGGCACCTAATCTCTAAGACTAGGTAAGCCTAAATTTGCGAAAAAATTTTAATTCAAAACGATAAAATAAAGACAGAAAGGAAAAATATAAATAGAGATAACATAGCCGCTCGGCATGTACAAGTGTAATCCCAACACCCGGAATGTCACATGATAGTCACAAGCTTCTGTACAGTAGTAGCTCTATACAACGAGAAGGAAAATACATAGAAATCGCTATCTAGTCCGGAATAGAAGGTGGCTCGGAGGATTCTGCGGACGCTGCAAAATTACCTTATGGTCTCTTCGGAATAGCTGTCTGGACCACTAGCCACGTGGTTGAGAACTCGAACTTGGATCTGCACACGAAACACATTTGCAGGAAAAGGCATGAATACACCACGTTCGGTACCCAGTAAGTGCCAAGCCTAACCCCAGTCAAGTAGTGACGAGGTCAGGTTAAGGCTCTACTGGATTTATAAATAAACAGTTTAAATAGTACGGAAAGGAAATAGTTCTAAAATAAACAGTCAAAGTGAATAAGCTAAAATAAGACAGAAAAATAGAGCCCTCGGCTCAGTACAACGTATCATACAATGGAATATCCGGGGATATCGTCCCGTAGTTCCATTTATAAATATGCAGTATAGGGGGGATCTCCCAGAATACGTACGTAGTCCCCAATTTAAATATGCAATACAGGGGGATCTCTCAGAATACGTCTGTAGTCCCCAATTTAAATATACAGTGCTAGGGTGGATCTCCCGGAATACGTCCATAGTCCCCAATTTAAATATGCAATACGAATTAAATGCCAATAAACATCAATTCTAACAGTACAGCAAAATACAGGTAGGAAAGTAGGGGAAACTATCTAAACATGGCGCATAGAGTGCCAATTAAGCAATTTAATATGGAGACAATAGGCATGCTTTCCTAATCTAAGATGAACAGTTAAACACGTAGAATTGATTTAATAGAAAAACAAGACACTGTATAAGTTTTAAAGGAAAAAGTGGAACTTTTGCATAAATGGCACGTGTACGTACTCGTCACCTCACGTACACGGTGCCCACACAACAATTATATTAAAGCAACCTAAGGGAAATTCCCCAACACAGAGTTAGGCAAACCCCTTACCTCGACTGCTCTACTCAACTCGAAACCACGTTCTTTCCACGAGTACCCGACTATGAATGGCCCAAATCTATTCAATTCAATTGCATAATGTAAATATCACTTTAAGAAATCAATTTAGCTAATTAGTTCGAAGCTAATGCGCGAAATTAGGAAAAATTCCCAAAAATTCCCTCAGGCCCACGTCTCGGAATCAAGTGAAAGTTACCAATTTAGAACACCCATTCACTCACGAACACACTCGAACAAGAATCATCGAAATCCGACGTCAAAATCTCGTTTATTTCTCGGATTTTTACTTGGGGGACTTTTATCCCATTTTTCTAATTTTTCTCTCAAATTCCTTGATTAGATTGAAGAAATTGCTATAGATTAATGATATACAAGTGAAATAGGATTAGGAATCGTTACCTCTGAGTCTTCCCTTCAAAACCCACTCAAAATCGCCTAATCCTGAGCTCCAAATCATTTTTACAAGATATGAAATTCAAACCCTCGAATTAGATGTTATCTGCCCAGCAATCCCGCACCTGCGACCCATTGGACCACACCAAAGGAAAAGGAATTGCAGGTGCGAAAAATCATTAAGTGGGCTGGGGCCGCCCCTGCGATCACTGGGCCGCATCTGCGGAACTCCTATCGCATCTGCGAGCCTGGCTGACCCTGGTCAAATCCGCATCTGCGAGACCCCTTTTCGCACCTGCGTGTCCGCACCTGTGGCTCCCCTTCCGCAGGTGCGAAACACCAAAACCAGCAAAGCTTCAGCTGGTTTTTTAAGTCCAAAACCTTCCCGTTGAGCATCCGAAACATCCCCGAGGCCCCCGGGACCCCAACAAAAACTACCAACCAGTCCCAATACCTCATTCGAACTTAGTCGGGCCTTTAAATCACATCACATAACACCAAAATCACAATTTATACATGGATTTAAGCCTAAGAACTTAGGAAATTTCCAAAATCTACAATCGATGCTGAAACACGTCAAAACTAATTCGAATGACCTCAAATTTTACACACATATCATAAATGACACTACGGACCTGCTACCACTTCCGGAATCCCATTCCGAGCCCGATATCAAAATTTCACCTATCGGCAGAAATCGCCGAAATTCAAACTTTCGCCAATTCAAGCCTAAATCTACTACAGACCTCGAAAACACATTCCGTACATGCTCCTAACCCCGAAATAACCCAACGGAGCTAACAGAGTCGACGGAATTCCATTCCGGGCCTGTCTTCACACAGTTCCAACAACGGTCCGATTTCTAAAACTTGAACTCATATTTAGGGACTATGTGTCCAAAAACTCTCCGGAATTCACAACTAATCACTCCGGCCATTCCCATAAGCAGATACAAACGTGGGGGAAATAGTTATTAGGGGATCGGGGTGCTAACTCTCAAAACGACCGACCGGGTCGTTACATTCTCCCCCTCTTAAGAAAATCATTCGTCTTCGAACGAGTATAAAGACATATATGAAGCTGTGAAAAGATGAGGGTACTGGCTGCGCATATCCTGCTCGGTCTCCCAAGTCGCCTCCTCGACCGGCTGACCCCTTCACTGAACCTTAAGTGATGCAATATTCTTCGACCTGAGCTTTCTGACTTGTCTATCCAATATAGCTATTGGCTCCTCAAAATATGATAAATCCTTGTCCAACTGGACTGAACTAAAATCCAAAACATGGGTCGGGTCACCGTGATACTTCCGGAGCATAGAGACGTGGAATACCGGATGAACTCATGCTAGACTAGGAGGCAAGGCAAGCTCATAAGCAACCTCCCCAACACTCCGCAATATCTCAAAAGGACCAATGAATATCGGACTCAGCTTACCCTTCTTACCAAACCTCATGACGCCCTTCATAGACGATACCCGAAGCAAAACCCGATCACCATCCATAAATGCCAAATCACGAACCTTCCGATCGGCATAACTCTTCTGCCTGGACTGAGCTGTGCGGAGTCTCTCCTGAATCACCTTCACCTTTTCCAGGGCATCCTACAAAAAATATGTACCCAACAATCGGGCCTCGCCCGGCTCAAACCATCCCACTGGATACCGGCACCGTCTACCATACAAAGCCTCATACGGCGCCATCTGAATGTTGGAATGGTAGTTGTTATTATAAGCGAACTCGGCAAGGGTAAAGTATTGGTCCCATGACCCTGCAAAATCCATCACACAGGCACGGAACATATCCTCAAGAATTGGAATCGTGCGCTCGGACTGCCCGTCCGTCTGAGGGTGAAAGGCAGTACAACACAACTTTTCCAGAAGATTGTTCGTCTGAGGGTGAACTGTGTACCTCTGTCTGAAATGATAGATACTGGAATACCGTGAAGATGAACAATCCCCTGATATAAATCTCAGCAGACCTCTCAGAGGAGTATGTAGTCAACACTGGAATGAAATGGGATGACTTGGTCAGCCGATCCACGATCACCCAAATAGCATCGACCTTTCTCAAAGTCCGAGGAAGTCCAACCACAAAGTCCATGGTGATCCGCTCCCACTTCCACTCTAGAAGTTCAATCTGCTGAAGCAACCCTCCTGGTCTCTGATGCTCATATTTGACTTGCTGACAATTGAGACACTTGTCCACAAACTCCACTATATCCTTTTTCATCCTTCTCCACCAGTAGTATTGTCCCAGGTCCTGGTACATCTTCGCGGTACCCGGATGAATGGAGTACCGCAAGCTATGGGACTCCTCAAGAATCAACTCCCGAAGCCCATCCACATTGGGCACACAGATCCGACCAGGTATCCTCATCACACCATCATCTCCTATAGTCACATCCCTGGCATCACCTTGTCGAACCCTGTCCTGAAGAACCAGAAGGTGGGGATCATCATACTGGCGCTCTCTGATGCGGTCATAAAGAGAAGATCGGGCAACCACACAAGCTAATACCCCGCAAGGCTATGAAAGACTCAATCTCACAAACTGACTGGCTAAGGACTGAACATCCATGGCTAAGGGCCCCTCAACTGCCGAAAGATATGGCAAACTCCCCTAACTCTCCGCTCGGCGACTCAAGGCGTCGGCCACCACATTGGCCTTCCCCGAGTGGTATAATATAGTGATGTCATAATCCTTGAGTAACTCCAACCACCTTCGTTGGCGCAAATAGAGGTCTTTCTGCTTGAACAAGTGCTGCAAACTCCGGTGATCCGTGACAATCTCATAGGGAACACCGTATAAATAGTGACGCCATATCTTCATGGCGTGAACAATCGCTGCCAACTCGAGGTCATGAACTGGATAGTTCTTATCATGCACCTTCAACTGTCTGGACATGTAGGCAATCACCCTAAAGTCCTGCATCAATACCACTCCAAGGCCAATCCCCGAGACATCACAATAAACTGTATAGGATCCTGAATCTGTAGGCAATACCAACACTGGGGTTGTAGTCAGGGCTTTCTTGAGCTTCCGAAAGCTCTCCTCACACTCCTCAGTCTGCCTACAAAAACTAAATGGCCAAAACATCGAAAAGTGTTCCGCAGAAATAGGTTGAATGGAGCACCCTTCTGGGTCAGTCTGGTCATAGGTGCTGCAATGGATGAAAATCCCTCAACAAAACGGCGATAGTACCCTGCCAAACCAAGGAAACTGCGAATCTTAGTAGCTGATGACGGTCTAGGCCAACTCTGCACCGCCTCCACCTTCTTAGGGTCTACCTTGATCCCATCACAAGACACCACATGGCCCAAGAATACCACTGAATCAAGCCGAAATTCACACTTAGAAAATTTTGCATACAACCTCTTCTCCCTATAGTCTGAAACACAGTCCGCAAATGCTGCTCATGATCCGCTTGGGGCCGAGAATACACTAAGATGTCGTCAATAAACACAATGACGAAAGAATCAAGATAAGGCCGGAACACACTGTGCATCAAGTGCATAAAGGCTGCTGGGGCATTGTTCAGCCCAAATGACATGATAGGAAACTCATAGTGACCATATCTGGTCCTGAAGGCAGTCTTCGGGATGTCCGGCTCCAGAATCTTCAACTGATGATAGCCAGAACGCAAGTCAATCTTGGAAAATACCCTGGCACCTTGTAACTGGTCAAATAAATCATCAATGCGAGGCAATGGATACATGTTCTTCATTGTAACCTTATTCAGCTGCCAATAATCAATACACATACGCATAGAACCATCTTTTTTCTTCACAAATAATACCGGAGCACCCCAAGGTGATACACTCGGCCTGATGAAACCCTTTATCAAGCAACTCCTGCAACTGCTCCTTCAACTCAGGAGGAGCCATACGATAGGGAGGAATAGAAATGGGTTGAGTGCCCAGCAATGCCGAAATAAATATCTTTGTCGGGCGGCATACTCGGAAGATCAGTTGGAAACACATCAGGAAAGTCTCTCACAACTAGAACTGACTCAACTGTAGGGGTCTCAACGCTAACATCTCTCACATAGGCCAAGTACGCATCACACCCCTTCTCAACCATCCGCTGAGACTTAAGGAAAGAAATGAATCTGCGGGGAGTATACTCTAAGGTACCTCAGCCAGCGTCACGGTCTTGGCGTGACAATCAAGGATAGCAAAATGGGGCGAAAACCAGTCCATGCCCAAGATAACATCAAAATCTACCATACTGAGTAATAATAAATCAGCTCTCGTCTCAAAACCACTGATAATAATCAAACACGACCGATATACGTGGTCCACAATAAGAGAATCTCCCACGGGAGTAGAAACATAAATAGGGGAGCTCAAAGAATCCCTAGCTATCCCCAGATGTGAAGCAAAATAAGAATACACATATGAATACGTAGAGCCTAGTCAAATAATACTGATGCATCCCTATGACAAACAGGGATAATACCTATGATGACTGAATCTGAAGCGACGACCTCTAAACGAGCTGGAAGGGCATAGTACCTGGCCTGGACTCCCCTTCTAGGGCGACCTCGACCTCCCCGACCTCCACCTCGAGCGGTCTGAGAGGGTGGGGCAGCTGCTGGGGCTGGAAGAATACCTGATAAGTCTGAGATGATGCACCCCTCCTAGCTCTAGGGCAATCTCTGAACATGTGGCAAGGGTCACCACACTCAAAACAACCCCTCGAAAGACGTGGCGGCTGATGCTGACTCTGAACTAGCCTGCTGGACTGGCCGGTAATAGCACCTCGAGCAGGAGGCACACTAGATACTAGTGGTGCATAATAAGGCTCCTCAAGTCTAGGAGGAGATGAAATACCACTGGCTGCTGGAAGAGGTGAATGAATTGGTCGACTTATAATCCTCTACCATAGCGTGCTGCTGGTGCACGAGCTCCTGAATAATGACCAGTCTCTCGAGACCTCTTGGCCTCCCTTTCCTCTCTGTCCCAAGCAAACATGCTCTCAATCCTCCGGGCAATACTCACTACCTGCTGGTAAGTGATATCCGTCTCCAACTCTCTGGACATACTAGTCCGAATACCGGGGTGGAGTCCCTCAATGAAGTGTCGAACTCTCTCTGATCGTGCCAACCAAGGCCAGTGCATGACGATCCAAGTCACTAAAATGGACTACATACTCCGACACAGTCATAATACCCTAGCGTAATTGCTCAAACTCTGCACGCCAAGCATCCCTGAGGCTCTGAGGGACAAACTCAAGCAAAAACATCTCTGAGAACTGAGCCCAAGTGAGTGAAGCTGCCTCATCCGGACTACTCAGCTCATAGGCACGCCACCACTAATAAGTCTCTTCCCTCAGCTGGAAAGCGGTGAAAGAAACCCCACTCGTCTCCACAATACCCATAGTGCGAAGAATACGATGACACTCCTCAAGAAACACCAGAGCGTCATATGAAGTTAGTCCGCTGAAATTAGATAGGTGGTACTTCTTGTACCTCTCAAGTCTGAGTTGCTCTGCCTCAAAATCAACTACCCTAGCATCATGCTGAGCTGGAGCTGCTGGGGGAATATGAATGAACTTCTGGGCCTGCCCAACATGGAACCTCTGCTCAAGAGTACGGGTTGCGGGAGTCTGTGCCCCTCCCCCGGCCTGAGATGTGGCTGGAGCTATCGGGAGTAGTCCCGCCTAAGTTAGAGTGTTGAATACGCTCATGAACTGAGCCAAGGTCTCCTGGAGGGCTGGAGTAGCAATAGGGACCTCATGTGCCCCTCCAACTATAGCAGTTGGGGGCTCCTCTGTCACTGCTCTCATCGGTGCTCGTGCTGCACCGCGTGCTCGTCCTCTACCCCTGCCCCTGCCTCTGGCAGCTCTAGCTGGGGGCTCGTGTGCCTGATCGTCGGTCCGTCCGGTATGGGTCCTCACCATCTGTGAGCAAGAGTAGAAGTTTTAGAATTTTTATGTCAATAACTAGCACGAATTGGAATTCCAAAGAATGTGATTGTTCTTAACAGTTACATAGCCTCCTGAAGATAGATATGGACGTCTCTGAAGTGATCCGTGAGACTATAATAAATCGGCTTGTGACTTGTGACTCCTATGAGCCTAGACGCTCTGATACCAACTTGTCACAACCTGATTTACCCTACGAAAGGTATCGTGACGGCACTTAATCTCTACGACTATGTAAACCTAAATTTGCGGAAAAATCTTTATTCAAAACTATAAAATAAAGACAGAAAGGAAAAATATAAGTCAAGATAACATAGTCGCTCGGCATGTAAAAGTGCAAATCCCAACACCCGGAATGTCACATGATAGTCACAAGCTTCTATACAGTAGTAGCTCTATACAACGAGAAGAAAAATACATAGAAATATCTATCTAGTCTAGAATAGAAGGTGACTCGGAAGATTCTGCGGACGCGGCAGAATTACCTTACGGTCTCCTCGGAACAGCTGTCTGGACCACTAGCCACGTGGTTGAGAACTCGAACCTGGATCTGCACACGAAAAACATGTGCAGGAAAGGGCATGAGTACACCACGTTCGGTACCCAGTAAGTGTCAAGCCTAACCCTAGTCAAGTAGTGACGAGGTCAGGTTAAGGCTCTAATGGATTTATAAATAAACAGTTTAAATAGTACGGAAAGGAAATAGTTCTAAAATAAACAGTCAAAGTGAATAAGTTGAAATAAGACAGAAAAATGGAACCCTCGGCTCAGTACAACGTATCATACAATGGAATCTCCCGGGATACCATCCCGTAGTTCCATTTATAAATATGCAGTAGATGGGGTATCTCCCAGAATACGTCTGTAGTCCCCAATTTCAATATGCAATACAAGGAGGATCTCCCAAAATACGTCTGTAGTCCCCAATTTAAATATACAGTGCAGGGGGGATCTCCCGGAATACGTCTGTAGTTCCCAATTTAAATATGCAATACGAATTAAATGCCAATAAACATCAATTCTAACAGTACATCAAAATACAAGTAGGAAAGTAGGGGAAAACTATCTAAACATGGCGCATAGAGTTTCAATTAAGTAATTTAATATGGAGACAATAAGCATGCTTTCCTAATCTAAGATGAACAGTTAAACACGTAGAAATGATGTAATAGAAGAACAAGACATTGTATAAGTTTTGAAGGAAAAAGTGGAACTTTTGCAGAAATGGCCCGTGTACGTACTCATCACCTCACGTACACGGTGCCCACACAACAATTATATTAAAACAACCTAAGGGAAATTCCCCAACACAGAGTTAGGCAAGCCACTTACCTCGACTGCTCTACTCAACTCGAAATCACGTTCTTGCCACGAGTACACGACTCTGAATGGTCCAAATCTATTCAATTCAATTGCATAATGTAAATATCACTTTAAGAAATCAATCTAGCTAATTAGTTCGAAGATAATACGCAAAATTAGGAAAATTACCCAAAAAGTCCCCTGGGCCCATGTCTCGGAATCAAGTGAAAGTTACCAATTTAGAACACCCATTCACTCACAAACACACTCGAACAAGAATCGTCAAAATCCGACGTCAAAATCCCGTTAATTTCTCGGATTTTTACTTGGGGACCTTTTATCCCATTTTTCTAATTTTTCTCTCAAATTCCTTGATTAGATTGAATAAATTTCTATAGATTAATGATGTACAAGTGAAATAGGATTAGGAATCGTTACCTCTGAGTCTTCTCTTCAAAACCAACTCAAAATCGCCTAATCCCGAGCTCCAAATCATTTTTAGAAGATATGAAATTCAAACCCTCGAATTAGATGTTATCTGCCCAGCGATCCCGCACATGCGACCCATTGGACCGCACCTACGGTCCCGCACCAGCGAAAAAGGCATCGCAGGTGCGAAAAATCATTAAGTGGGTTGGGGCTGCACCTGCGGTCACTTGGCCGCATCTGCGGCTCCGCATCTGCAGAACTCCTACCGCATCTGCGAGCCTAGCTAACCCTGGTCAAATCCGCATATGCGAGACCTCTTTCCGCACCTACGTGTCCGCACATGCGGCTCCCCTTGCGCAGGTGAGAAACACCAAAACCAGCAAAGCTTCAGCTGGTGTTTTAAGTCTAAAACCTTCCCGTTGAGAATCCAAAACATCCCCGAGGCCCCGGGGACCTTAACCAAAACTACCGACCAGTCCCAAGCCCTCATTCGACCCCATGTACTGGTATGTGTCGAGCCTAACCTCGACGAGGTAGTGACGAGGTTACGGCTGGGCGTTTATAATATATCCTGTATTCAATTTATAATAAAGCAAAAAGGAAATGCGAAATAAAATAGAACAGTAACTTGTAGTAAATAGATACGGAACCCAGTTATCTTGCTAGTACTCAGCTATAACCAATCCTTAAGAGAGTTTCTATACTACATAATGAAATCACAATAAAAGAAGCATAAATAAACAACCAAATGATGCGGCGTGCATCCCGATCCCACCATATAATCAGTAACAATATGAACATTCACCCTTATTCCCTTAGTTGTGGCGTCCAATCCGATCCCACATGTCTACCCTTATTGCTCCTCAATATAAATCACCCGTATTCCTCCTGTTGCGGCGTGCAACCCGATCCCACTTGTCCGCCCTTATTACTCCTTGTTGCGGCACGCAACCCGATCCCACCAGACAATCACCAATCACACAATAAGAACATGTATGTCTCAATTTACCTCAAAACCTTCCACAACATTTATGACTCAACCAATACAAATAGAAATCTAAACAAGTATGAAACTTCATCAACTAATTCTACACAATGAGACCAACCGAAATATACCGTGAAACACCGACAACCCAGCTTAAACCAATAATGTATCACAATAGAGCTATGGTACAACTAATACTTCAAATAAAGAAACAGCATCTAACAAGAAACAATAAAACATAGAAGCATCAATAAGCATGAAGCAGTTAAGACAGTAAGATAGTAAATTTGGGAACGGGGAAGGGATCATGCTAAACTTATAATTTGGTGGCACATAGGTGCTCGTCACCTCACCTACATGCCACACACATGAAATTTCACATAGCAACTAAGTCAGGGATTCCTAATCCCTCAAGTCGAAGTTAGACCAAACACTTACCTCAATCCGACGACCAACTCAACGCTCAATTATCGCTTTTCCTCTATTTTCCACCTCCGAACCACTCGTATCTAGTCAAAATCAATTAAAAACATCAATTATCTCTAAAGAAACCAATTCCAATACATAATTATAAGTTTCCTAACATTTTCCCCAAAAAGTCAAAATTCGACCCCTGGCCCACTTGGTCAAAACCCGAAATTCGGACCAAAACTCGATTACCCATTCACCCCCGACCTCGAATATATAATTGGTTTTGGAATTCGACCTCAATTTGAGGTCTAAATCTCCAAATTTCGAAATCCCTAAGTTCTACCCCAAAACGCCCAATTCCACCATGAAAATCCTAGATTCTAGGTTGAATTCTTGATAAAAGAAGTGAAGATTGAAAGGATTGAGTTAAGAATTACTTACCTATGATTTGGGGAAGAACTTGCATTTGAAAAATCGCCTAAAGGGTTTGGGAGTGTTTTGAAAGATTGAAAATGAGAAAATCCCATCTAAGTACCCAGGTTATCAGCTGCGGATGTCGCATTTGCGACCTAAGCCTCGCAATTGCGAAGGGACTATCGTATTTGCGAAGCCTTCACAACTCTTGTTGCCTTTACAAATGCGAGGAAATTATCACAATTGCAATCACTGACCTCGCAAATGCGGACAAAAGATCGCATTTCTGATCCATACCCCTCCTAGACTTCCTTCGCAAATGCGAGGAAAAGTTCGCAATTGCGAACATAGGCATGCCCAGCTTCTCTTCGCATTTACGATGAGGACTTCGCAAATGCGACCTCAACAATGATCGCAAATGCCAACCCTGACCTCGCATTTGCGAGGTCTGAGGCTTGCAACACAGCTGAAGCACACCAGCTATTTCTTCTAATCCCAGATCACTATGTGGCCTATCCAAAACTCACTCGAGCCCTCGGGGCTCCAAACCATACACGCAAGTATAAAAACATCATACAGAATTTCTCGTGCGATCAAATCACCAAAATAACGCCTAAAACTACGGATTTAGCGCCAAAACTCATGAAATTTTCAAGATAGTTTCAAAACTTCTATTTTCTCAACCAAGGTCCGAATCACGTCAAATCAATTTCGATTTCTACCAACTTTTAATGACATGACTCAAATACTATAATAAACTTGTACCAGGCTTCGGAACCAAAATACGGTCCCGATACCAAGGTGATCCAACATTAATCATTTTCTTTAATTCTACAAATTTTCAGTCTTACAATTTTCATCAAAAATTCATTTCTCGAGCTTGGGACCTCGGAATTCAATTTCGGGCATACGCCCAGGTCCCATATTTTATTACGAACCCACCGGGACCGTCGGAACACGGGTACGGATCCAGGTCCATTTACTCAAAATATTGACCAAAGTCAACTAACAATCATTTTAAATTTCAAAAATTATTATTTCTTCTATTTTTCATATAAATGCTTTCCGAAATTATGCCCGGACTGCGCATGCATATCGAGGAGGATAATTATAAGATTTTAAAGGCTAATGAGCGTGAATAAGTCCTAAAATACAAGATGACCCATTAGGTCATCACAGTAGGACTTTCTCAGGGACCACGATCTCCATCCCCGTATAGTCAGATGCCTCAAAGATACGGGCTTTTATATGATCATGGAGATCGGGCGGCTGCAGCTGGATTGGTCGTTGATCACGGCCTTGATTGAGCGGTGACGATCGGAGACACACACATTCCATTTGCCCATTGTTGTGTATACCTAAGTTTACTTGTCCTGGCTTCATATATGTTGCGTATACTCATATTTTCTGTTTTTACTTAATAGTTCATTTGGAGACCATACAGCGACGAGCTAATAGCTGGCTTGCCCGATTATTGCTCAGCTAGCCGAATTATGTGGATCTCTTTTGTCCCATTGATGTGACTTGATATTGTGGAGCATCATGCCACCGAGCGGGTACTTCGCCAGTTTGGCCGCCCGCATCTTGTACCTCCACCGCCCACCAGGCATACCAGACATTACCAGCGGGATGTTCGTTCCAAGGTGGACCAGACATATATGACATGGCTAGAGGCGCAGATCGATACTTGGGACTGGCGACTTGACCTGATTCCGCCCCACTATCCACCTAACCAGACGGAGACTGAGCATGATTATATGCGCTGGTACCGCAGCGTTACCCGACTATTTGTCGGGAATCCCATTTATCGCGCTGGCGGTCGGTACATTCCATACGCCGGGAGGCATGAGGCACTAGTATGTTATTTGGTATACTTACTTATAACTTTAACCTAGCGTTCCGTAATTTATATTTTACATGTTGTGCAGGCTATTGGCCTACATCGCTTCCACTAGTTGGGACTGCAGATGCAACGGTATATCGGAGAAGGAGCAGCCGCTTTGCACGAGGATGGTCGGAAGGTTACCGATATGGCTTCCCAGACATTGAGGCGAACCCGAGGTGATGATCTCTTAAGATACACGGTTGATTATGTTGCGCCAGAGCAGTACCATCATGGGGCACCAGTGGCGCTGGAGGGTGGTCAACATGGCAGGCGTTCCCCACGAGGTAGGGGTGTCCCACGAGGTCGGGGGGTCGTTGAGGAGGTGGTCCCCAGCAAGGGGGAGTTGAGGAACCTGTTGAGGATGTTGGAGTTGATCAACCGGGTGACCACAATGAGCCAGACTACCCTCACAGCAGCATGTCGTCATTCAGCCTACAGCTTCAGCTCACTCTAGGGACTTCGCATGTGACCACATCAGCTCCATTGTTGATCACTGGCACGACCATTACGCGAGAGGATTCAGATCAATATTTTCCAGATCTTCCAGCCCCATCGACCGTTGCTGATGATCGGCCGACACGAGATGTGGATAGTGGGCTCCGGCTGAGTTATGGCTCATCATCGAGGGATGTTGCGGATCTTTCACAGGCGCTGGTATGTTTGTATTACTATTAAATTTAAATTTGTTTTTATCTCATTGATTAGCCATAAATATCTTTATGTTTTTTTTATTAAGGCTTCATCATCGCCTGTCATGGAGGCCCCTTTTGCGATACTGACTTGGCTGCGACAGATGATTATATTCAGGATTCTGATAAGACCATGGTAAGATAATTTAAATTTTTGTGAATTAACACGTACATTACTAATATATATTTTCATATACTGAAATATCTTATTATTCTGTTGGTTCTACCGGATTGACGGCCCCTTCTACCGAGCCTGCCAGCCCTACTGGCGATCATGCTGCAGCGCATCCCGTGATAAAGAGGCGACGTGATGAGGATGATCCTGATAGCGTAACCGGGTGGGATGGGATGTGCCTCAGGCCAACTGCTGCATTAAAGCATACAGGATGTGGGATACATTGGTTTGTTTTGTATTTTATGTACATATGATATTCAGTAATAACAACAATTTTATATTTTTATTTCTCTGGTTCTTTGTTATTTTAATACTACAACACAAACACAAACATAGAAACTTAACATAATTTAAATTCAGTACAACTAATGAAAATATATGACACGGAAAGCATAAAGATAAAATACCACACTCAACACATACATGTGTTTGTTTAGTCACTACCGCCTATTATTCTCTGCTCCAACCACTTAAATTTCTCTTCCATTTTATTTTTTTTTCTTCCGCCTCTTTTAGTTTCTCCTGCAATACCGCAATTTCTCGTTGCATTTTAGAGATCTGGCGTTGGTATTCACCGTTCATATTCCAAACATTCTACAAACATGATTTGTAGTATTCATGGTTAATGGGTTCACCATACGATTCAAACATACAATGATTTTTGTCATTGCGTCCAAACATTTTTTGACACATCCAGTATCTACGCCCAACATTACCATCAGACCAACATGCCATCATAATCGTACGTTTGCCACAATAGCACCCTGGTTGGTAATTGCATCCAGACATTTGTTAATGCAAGAAAAATGAAAAATTTATGGAAATTTTTGCTATTTGTTTTGGTTAAGCACAGATAATAACTAAAATGCGCTAGTTATTTATGGTCCAGACAACCCACATAACGTAGTATTTCACCGCGCTTGCTTCGGGTGTCAAAGATTCTTTCGGGTACAAAACAGCTTTTCCAGAAGATATCTTTTGCAGGTGAGCAGCTTTTCAGGTCGACAAGACAACACACATAACGTAGTATTTCACCGCGCTATGCTTCGCGTGGTAAAGATTCTTTCGGGTACAACACAACTTTTCCAGAAGATAGTTTTTGCAGGCGAACAGCTTTTCAGGTCGACAAGATAACCCACATAACGTAGTATTTCACCGCACTATGCTTCGCGTGTTAAAGATTCTTTTGGGTACAATACAGCTTTTCTAGAAGATAATTTTTGCAGGCGAGCAGCTTTTCCAGGTCAACAAGACAATTGTTTTTTTAAAATGGGTTTATGTTAGATTGTTGTACTGGCGTATTAATGTTAACTATAAATAAGATTTAACAGCAATGGAAACATAATTTTATTTCATACATTCTGCAAGATAAACAAGTACATACACTTATTACAACCACATTACGGAACAAAACACTATGTGTATCCTTGATAGTTGGGCACACTAGATGAACTTCCACCAGGAGCTGGATTACCAACACCACCCAAACCAGTTGAAGGAAATTTACGCCGGTCGTGTCCTGTTTTCAAGCATATGCCACATTTGCACACATAAACGGTATCACCAACATCCATTTGTTTTTGTATACGCGTTCTTTTTGGCACTGATCGTTGACGTACATAGTTCTTTTACACACCATTTTAAATGGTTCTGGTAGCCAATAATCCTCAGCACCCACTGGCTGCAACTGCCCACTATAGGTGTTTAAATATGCAGCAACAATATATTCTTTATCAACGTAGTTGGTTGGCCCTAAACCCGTATGTTAAAAGCACTTGATGGCATGTGAGCACGGCATGTGGTAGATGGACCATTTCCCACAAGACCATAACCTTCTGGATTCATTTAAGGTGTGTATATTATTCCCCCGGGTTTGATGGATAGTTGTGCAAACTTCAAAAATATTTTTCCTGTGGCAATACTATAAATATGAATATCAATGTGCTCGATGCTTGTATTTCTCAAATCATTTCATTGGTAATGGCATAAATTCAACATCTCTTTCCATCAATGACGATGAAACTCTAGCCCTTTCAACAAACCTCTTCGCCATCTGCTTGAATGATATCCGCACCATGGTAGTGACAGGCAATCCTCGTGTAGACTTCAATAACCCGTTGAAAGACTTTGACACATTTGTAGTTAGAATTCCTCATCTTCTGCCACCATCTGCATGCAAAGTCCACTTTTCAAGTTGATGTCATATCAACCAACGATAGGCTCTCTCGTCTTCATGCTTGATAGATTCCATGCTCCTCCTGAATTTACACTCTTGGTGTGTTGTTACAGTCATCCACATTAAATCATGTAAATCCTTATTGCGATGTGCCTTCTGGAAATTGGCCTTCAGGTGCCTCGCACAGAAACGGTGGTAGGCATATGGTTATTTCCATGCCGGCAAATTCTCTACAGAACTTAAAATACCACCATGCCGATAAGATATTAGACAAATACCTTAACGCTGTTTGACAACGTGCTCTTTCAAGTGGTTCAAAAACAGTTTCCACGTCTCTTGGCTTTCATTGGCACAAATAGAAAAAGCTAAGAGAAATATACTTCAATTAGCATCTACTACAACGGCGAACGACAGCTTAATATCATACTTTCCATACACATGAGTGTTGTCTATGGATATTACCAGTCGACAATGCAGAAAACCATCAATTGATGGTTTAAATGCCCAGAACACATATTTGAATATATGTTTTGGTAATCCTGGACTCTGCTCAAGCTTCCATTCAACAAAAATCCCAAGGTTAAAGTGTTGCAATGCATCCATGTATGTGGGTAGAGATGCAAAGGACTTATCCCAGTTACCATAAACAATTTCAAACGCACGTTTGCTCCCGAGAAATGCCTTTCTTTTGGTAATGGTGCACCCATATTCCTGATGGAGGGATGTTATACACTCTTTGATCTTGTACTTTATGGACGCTTCAATGTGTGAAATCAAGACAAGAGTGTCACGACCCCAAATTAATAAGGGTCGTGATGGCGCCTATCGTGAAACAGTGAAATCAACCTTTGTCTGTTTATAAGAAATATAAACTCATAAACGGATAAAGATACACTTTTAAGACAGTTTCAATAGGAATAATAATAAGGACAAGCAATCTAAACTGCCCCCAGACCTCGGGAGTCAACTATCATGAGCATTTAAGATGATAATACAATGTATCAAAATATAACTTTGTCACTAATACAAGTCCAAAAGAAACATCAAAGTATAGGAATAGGAAGGAAAGGAGGTCAGTCGTGGATGCTGAGCAGCTACCTCGATCCTTGATCCAAAAATCTAAGCACGTCAGAAGACACTAGCGAAATGGTCTGGTACCTGGATCTGCACACAGAGGTGCAGGGAGTAATGTGAGTACGCCAACTCAGTAAGTAACCAAAGTAACTAAAAACTTGAGTGCAGTGACGATCATTTATAAAATCATATTTCTTTTGTAAAAATAGTAATTCAACTTTTGTTAGAAAAGCCCAATATAAAGATGAGTGAGAAAAACAGTAATATTCGTAAGGTGTCCGCCTTTCAGGCACAGTATCTCTCAAAACAAGGTATCTCAGTCACTCATGTCTCCACTATCAGTATGTCATGCTCTCACTAAGCACTCTCACTCAACAAGTACCAGATATCCACTCAACTGCTGCGACGTGCAGCCCGATCCAATACATATATATACATATATTGTTGCGGCGCGCAGACCGATCCATATATAATATACTGCGGCGTGCAGCCCAATCCATATAATAGTCGATTGTGCTTACTGGGGGTGTACAGACTCCGGAGGGGCTCCTACAACCTAAGCACTATGTTACTGCGGCGTGCAGCCCGATCCATATATAATGTATATTGTTGCGGCGTGCAGCCCGATCCATATAATATATAATATATATTGTTGCGGCGTGCAGCCCGATCCACAACTATCCTCACATACTCGGCTCTCGGCCTCACTCAGTCATCCTCACAAGCCACTTGGGCCACTCATCTCAACTCACGGGACTCAGCCCCCAATTACCTCTCAGAGTTTCAAGATAGTGTATAACAATGAAAATAACAATAAGTAGAAAACAAGACTAAGTTCGCAAATGTTCTATCAGGATAGTGTGAGAATAGTATAAAAGTGCCTCTGAAGGTCTAAACAGGTCGGCACAAGGCCCCAAACATGGCTTACAGTCCATAAACAAGTATAGATTTCTAAAATACAGGATATCATAGGGTTTCAAATCGAATACGCGACTTAATAGTCGCTACGGGACGGACCAAGTCACAATCCCTATAGGTGCACGCCCACACGCTCGTCACCTAGCATGTGTGTCACCTCATTTACCAAAACAATGTAAAATACCGGGGTTTCATACCCTCAAGTTTAGAGTTACAATCGTTACTTACCTCAAAACAGTCCAAAAAGCTACTCCGCAATACTCTTGCCCCTCGAATCGGATCCCAAATGCTCCGAGTCTATCAAAATCAGATTTATCGCATCAAAATAGGCTAGGGAGATGAAACCAAATCGAAAAAATATCAAAATTAGACACAATTCCCGAAAATTGGCCAAACCCAACCCCCAGGCCCATGTCTCGGAACTCAATAAAATTTACACCAAAATGATCCTCATCCTCCCACGAGTCTATACATACCAAGAACACTGAAATCGGAGTCCAATTGGCCCCTCAAATTCCCAATTTAAGGTCTCTTAATCTCAAGCCCTAATTACCTATTTTGCACTGATTTTTCCCAATTTTTCACCATTAATTAGACCTTTAATCACATATAAACGAGTTATGAAGTCAAGAATATTACCTCCAAGTGATTCCCCTTTGGTTTCCTAACAAATCTCTCTCAAAAGCTTCAATCCCGTTCAAAAATGGTGGAAAAATGAAGAAGGGTCGCGGATTGGCTATTTAAACACTGCCCAGATATTTACTCTGTGCGATCGCGGAAAAAGGCACGCGATCGCAAAGAACAAAATTCTTCCCAACCAAACTAACCCTACGCGATCGCAACAATAACCACGCGATTGCGATTCATCCTAACACAAACTCACACATAATTGGTCACCCTCTCACGCGCCCCATTAACTATACGCCATCGCACCAGGACCCACGCGACTGCACTGACCAAGGTTGCACAACCTACACAATCGCACTCCTACCCTAGCGATCGCGATTCACAAAAATATGCCTGGCCTCAGCTTACTCTACATGATCGCGGATGAACTCACGCGATCGCAGTGAACAAAAGACTGTTGCTGAAACACCAGAAAACCAACAACTCCCCAAAGGCCAAAATTGCCCATTTGAGCATCCGAAATACACCCGAGGCCCCCGGGACCTCAACCAAATCTACCAACACATCCCATAACATCATTCAAACTTAGTCGAGCCCTCGAAACACCAAAACCAACGCAAAAACACCAAAATCACATCAAATTCAAGCCTATGAACTTTGAAATTTCTAAATTCCACCAACGATGCCGAAACCATCCAAAACACCTCCGATTGACCTGAAAATTTGCACACATATCCAATATGACATTACGAACCTACTCCAACTTCCAAAATTCCATTCCGACCCCGATAGCCTATTTTTCACTGCCGACCAGAAATCGCCAAAAACTAACTTTCGTCAATTCAAGCCTAATTCTACACCGGACATCGAAACCTCATTCCGAACAAACCCCTAAGTCCCAAATCACCTAAAAAGCTACCTGAGCCATAAAATCCGCATTCCGAGATCGTTTACCTATAAGTCAACTCTTAGTTGACTTTTCCAACTATAAGGCTACTTAAAGAGACTAAGTGTCTCAATTCTCACTACAATCATTTCGAACCCGAACCAACCAACCCCAACACATCATAAACAGTCTAAAAAATGCATGACCAAGAAGAAACAGGAATAATAGTGCAAATTCTACAGAACAACCGGCCGGGTCGTTACAAAGTGAAATCAAGTCAACATTCAAGTTAAAATGATTCCCGTTGAATGTGTCCATTTCACAGTTGTGGGTGCCAACGTATTTACCACAACCCACATATTTGTTTTCTTCTTCCTCGCACGCAACATCCAATTACAACCCATAAACCATCTACGTCAAGTAACCTTGTATATTGTTGGAGATGACTCGCGTACCGTGATCTCACGACACTCTTTTACGTTGTACATTAGCACCGCCCTGGCTAGGCGCGCTTTATTGGGAAAAAGCATGCCCTTTGACATCACTGTTGCTATAGATTCATCCCACATTGTTGTCCAAATTTTGTCAATATCCCTTGTGAGGGCATACACATCCGACATACTTGGCAAATGATCAAGATAGGGAATCTCCCTTGAATGAAATGGCACATGGGACTCGTACACTCTTGGTCCAACGGTGGGTGGAGCATGCTCCCTCATCAAATCAGGTCCAGCATTCTCTTCCTCCTCATCATCACCCTTATCAGGGAGGGTGTGTCATCTCCGGACTCATCGGCACTGTTGTCATAATCATTGTTCTCTTCCCGACTTTATGCATCTGCATGATCCTGATTAAAGATGTCGTCTTCGGGCAATTGAGTCAGGAAAGGACATTCAAGTTGCTCGATTTCACTACACAACCAACAAAATACTAAACTCAAATTGATAAATACTTTACATATAACTATATCACTTCACCTACAAATCGTAATATGTTGACATCCCATGATTGACATTACCTTGTTGGTGATGACCCCCGGATGGACCACCATTATCCAACACACCAGAACTACGCACATTCCAACTAGGGCGTTGGTTCATAACTTGTAATATTCATATTTGGACGGTAACCCCTTATGGAATATATGAGTGTTAATACAAATTCAATACATCAAAAATAAACACCGTAACACAAAGGAAAATTGAAGTTCACCACTCGTCTTGTGGATCATGTAAAGTAGGAGAGAAATTATTTCCTCGCTCTTCATTCTCCCGTGGAGATAAGTTTAGATCAGGACAAACTCTTTCAGCCAGAACCTGTTCGGCTAAAACTGCTCCAAAATAACCACCCGATGACTGAGGGATATCCCTCCTTTTGCGCAACCTCATTATTGCGAACGTCTTCAACCTTGACGTATGTTTCCAACATTTTTATCACAAGAAATTCCTGGTATTCATATGGAGTCCTCAAAAAATCTCTCAGAGTATCATTGTCCTCGACGTTAAACTCAGCATAACAAGCAACCCCTTGCGGAGTGATAGAATACAGTTATCTTCCGGTTACTTTGAGGTTCACCGAACATTTGCTCACACTAATTTTTTTTACATAACAACGATTCCAATGTATCGTACTCCATTGTAAGTGGCAACTTAATATGACACTTTGGAGATAAACTATATGTTACTGAGTTATTCACCACCACAACCCCCCCCCCCCCAATATAATGAAACCCTTACTTTTCGCTCTTCAGACATTTTGACAAATTACAAAACGACTTAAAGAAAAAATATTTCAGAAGACTTGAGAATATTTATGAATGGATGTTTATAAAAATCTTAACCTCCTTAAATAGGGCAAAAACCAGTCTCGGGGTACAATTGTTTTCGGTATAGTGCGTTAAATAAGGGCGCTATACCCAGTTGAATTATTGTTATATCAGTTAAGCCCAAAAGAATTATTGATGGGCCCATAAAATATGTATAATGCGGTAATAAAATGTGCTATACCTCTTGTCTTTTCAAATTCACGTATAGCGCCTTAATAAATGGCGCTATACTTGCCAGCCTTTCTAAATTCACGTATAACGCCCTTTTAAAGGGCGCTATACCTTAATGGGAAAACGACCGTTAAGGTATAGCGCCCTTTAAAGGGGAGTTATACATATTTTGGTCATCATCTTTTTCTTCCACGTATTTCGGTTGTTTGAGTCAAAAAATACCACCTTATGGTTCCGGACTCTAAATTTAATTATCTCAAGAGTACTACAAGGTCATATTGTTGTACTTTTGCTATATGAGTTAAATAATTTTCATTTCTGTGAGCATATGATTTTTACCTCACTAAAAATACTCCGACAAAAATTAATAAATAGATTTTTTGTTTTTTTGTTTTTTTGGTAATTATTCACAATTATTTGCATTTAGTTGCAATTTTCATGCATTTTTAGCATTTTTGAAATCATGGAGAAGAAAAAAAATTAAATCTTCATCATATATAATTATTAGGTTTTAAATTGAATTTAGCACCTAATTACATGATTTGATTATATTCTTAGAAGAAAATCACAAAATTATTTATTTTTGACATTTTAGTTTTAGTGTTAAAATTGGTAATTTTTCTTTTAATAATTTGAGACTGACTAATTATATAAATAATACAAAAAGATAACTGATTTTACAAATTAAGATAAATTAGTACTTAATTTAGGATTTAATTAAATTAATTAGATTTTAAAAAGTTAATTAAACAAAAGGGTGTCTAATAAGCTTTAGCTGGACTGGGCCAATTTTAAACCAACCCAATTCCGCACACCATAGCCCAAAACCACCCAAGCCCAATACCCAATCCGGTCCAGTCCCTCGCTAAACCAAACAGCACGGTTTTGGTGCCAATCAATCCTAACTGTTGATCTTCATAAGATCCAACGGTTCGGAACTCCCCTTCCCTTTAATATATAAATGTTCTAACAACCCTCTACCTCCTCATTTCCGTCTTCCCCTCTCTCACATCTCTCTCTATAAACACACCCCAAACCTTAGCCGATGTCACGACCCGAATTAACCCTCTGAACGGGCTCGTGACGGCACCTAGTTCCTATGACTAGGTAAGCCTAAAACATGCGAAAAAATAAGACTACACAGAAATAAACAGTAAAGATGTAGCAATAATTATAAAACTTAAGTCGCTCGGCATTTACAGCTTTCACTCTCCCAAAACCCAGAATATCACCAAGTCACAAGCTTTATACAACTATATCTCTATACAACGGAATAAGAAAATTGTGTATATGTCTATCTCCTATGCCTATAGTAGAATAGATGGGGACACGTGAGATTCTGCGGACGCGGCAGAATTACCTCGCGGTCTCCTGAGCAAGTGCTGTAGTACTCCTAGCCAAAACGTTGCGTACTGGTACCTGGATCTGCACATGGGAAAAATATGTGCAGGAAAGGGCGTGTGTACTCCACATTCGGTACTCCCTAAGTGCCAAACCTAACTCCGGTCAAGTAGTGACGAGGTCAAGTTAAGGCTCTACTGAGTTTGAAAATAAGACAGTTATAAGTTTGAACAATGACATATAAATAGCTAAAATAAGCAGAGTTTAAAGGAAAACTAGAAGAAATAATAAAGAAAAGCCCTCGGCTCAGCACAGCATATATCTCAACAGCAAATATGCAATGCAGTACAGGGGAAAGCTCCCGGATCTCAGTCTGTAGTCCCAATTTAAATATGTTATGCAGTACAGGGGGAAAGCTCCCGGATCTCAGTCTGTAGTCCCAATTTTAATATGCAGTGCAGTACAGGGGGAAAGCTCCCGGATCTCGGTTTGTAGTCCCAATTTAAATATGAGATGTAGAATGCTATCGGATACAGCGTAATTAAACAATTCAAGATAACAATAGGCAAGAATAAGGTAAAACTACCTAAGCATGGAGCAAATAGTAGCAAATACGGGGAATTCAATGAAAACAGGTAGGCATGCTCATTCCTATGCTAACTAATCAGTTATAACATGAAGCAGTAATATAGGAATGAAATGAGTTATGACATGGGAGGAAAAAACGGGAATTTAGCAACCATGACCCGTGTACGCACTCGTCACCTCACGTACACGGCATCCACATAGTAAAATCAATATAAAAATGCCTAAGGGAAATCCCCAACACAGAGTTAGGCAAGCCACTTACCCCCTATGCGCTAATCAACTCAATACCATGCTCTTGCCACGAGTATCCGACTCCGGGTGGCCCAAATCTATTCAATTAGATTGCATAATGTAAATATCACTTAAGGGGAACAAAATAGCTAATTAATTCGGAGCTAATACGCGAAATTAGGGAATTCGCCCAAAAAGTCCCACGGGCCCACGTCTCGGAATTGGGTAAAAATTATATTTTCCGGACAGTCGTTCACTCACGAGTCTAACCATATAAAAATTTCTCAAATCGGAGGTCAAACACCCAATCAAAACTCAATAATTTAGTCTATGAAGTTCTTCCCATTTTTTCCATTTTCTACCCTCAAATTTCGAAATTTAAGATTGGAATCAAGGAATTTGATCTAAATAGGTTAGAAATCACTTACCCAAATCACCCAGATGCAAAAGTCCTCAAAACTCGCCTCTCCCGAGCTCTCAAAATCAAAAATGGTGAAAATAACATAAACCCTCGGAATTGGGTTTTTAAAAGACTGCCTAGGTGTTTGCCTTACGCGTACAATGAGTCGCGATCGCGGAGAGTTAAGGGACACGTGCCTGGAATTAGTGCTATGCGATCGCGGAACCATGATTACAATCGCGAACCTTGCAAACCCAGACCTGTGTGATCGCGTCCAAGCTCATGCGACCGCGAAGAGTACAGGTCCTTACCTCCATCTACCTAAGGGGCTTCAGTGCGATAGCGACTTAGGAAATGCGATCACGAAGGCTTAACAGCTTTAGTTATGCGATCGCGGACCTCTTCTTGCGATTGCATAGAACACTCGCAGACCTTCCCAGGTTTACCTTACGCGATCGTAGAGAACAAAACACTGCTGTTGAAAAACCAGCTAAGTCTATAAGGCCAAAAATGCCTGTTTGAACACTCGAAACACACCCGAGGCCCCCGGGACCTCAACCAAAACCACCAACTGACCCTAATACCTCATTCAAACTTGGACGAGCCTTAAAAATACGTCTCATAACATCAAAATCATCAAATATGCATAGATTCAAGCCTAAGAACTTATGACATTTCTAGAATTCACATCTGATGCCGAAACACGTCTAAACTCATCCGAATGACCTCAAATTTTGCACTCCGGTCATAAATGACATTACGGACCTGCTGTCACTTTCGTAGTTCCATTCCGAGTCCGATATCAAAATCTCACATATCAGCAAAAATCGCCGAAATTCCAACTTTAGCCAATTCAAGCCTAAATCTACAACCGACCTTGAAAACACATTCCGAACACGTTCCTGACCCGAAATCACCCAACGAAGCTAACGGAGTCAACGGAATTCCATTCTGGATCAGTCTTCACATAGTTCTAGCTATGGCCTAATTTCAAAAGCAAAAATCCACATTTAAGGACTAAGTGTCCAAAATCACTCCGGATTTCACCACTCAATGCTCCGACAAGTTTCAATAACATAAATAGACATGGGAGAAGCAGTTATTAGGGGATCAGGGCACTAACTCTCAAAACGACCAACCAGGCCGTTACAGCCGCCTGCCCACCCTCCGCCTTGAGCCGCCGCCGAAAATAGCCTACGGCACCGGCGACGCCTAAAACCACCCTATCCACTCACCTCACTCTTTCATACCTAACCATACTCTAATCAAACCCCAAAAACTCCACACAAAAAAAATAGTAGATCTAAGATCTAAAACCTCAAAAACCCTAGCCCCCGCCCTGAGCCGCCGCCGAAAATCGCCTATGATGGGGGAGGAACCCTAAACCTACCTAAACTCACAACCTAGAACCCCCTCACCATCTAAAACCCCACCATGCCAACCGATATCCCACCACCACCACCACCAAAATCACCAGATCATAGATCTTAGATCGCAGAAACCCTAGCACCACCGCCGAAAATCGCCTACGGCGGCAAAACCCTAAACCTACCCAAACTCATATCATATAACCACCACACCCCTAGAAACCTATTCTACCTAGAAATCCCAAAAATTACCCCACCAAATTAAGTAGATCTTAGATCTGGGTTTCCCCAAACCCTAGATCTGTTTTCCCCTTTTTTGGTCCCACTTACTTCGTCTAAAATCCTCGTGCCAAGATCTCCCATCAGGTATCTCCGATTTCAGATGGTTGTCTCGGCAAGAGGGTTTTTAAAAACTAGATCCCTTTTGCACAAAACAGATCGTTAGGTAAATCCACTTCTCGTTGCCATTGAACCTGCCAATCAAATTCGTCGTAAGACTCATAATGATCAACTTTACGAAGATCCCATTATATTTCAGGAGCTCATAGCATTGGTCCCGATAAACCCCAATTTAATGCTTCGTCTCCCCCAATAATTCCTACACCTTCAACTTGTTCTAAAAAAAATTGGATTCCGGGTAATAAGTTTTTGATACTCAGCAATCCCTGTTAAAAAATAATCGCAAAAATCCAAACATTTATCTATCCAGCCATAGGGTAGATCGACATCCACTCCCCCGATACAAAAATAATTATGCATCATTCGCACACCGGTGGCAGCTTCAAGAGGTCATATATCAGTTCTCTTTCTCGAAAAATATAGAAGAAAGAGGTATACGCACCAATATCCTCCATAAAAGGGCCTAGCCATAACAAATGAGAAGCTATCCGACTCAACTCCAACATAATGACTCTGATATAGCTAGCCCTTTTAGGTACTTAAATATTGCCTAATTGTTCGGGTCCATTTATGGTTATTGCTTCTGTGAACATAGTAGCTAAATAATCCCAACGTGTTACATAAGGCAAATATTGTATAATTGTTCGGTTTTCCGCAATTTTCTCCATCCATCTATGTAAATAACCCAATATCGGTTCGCAGACGACAACATCTTCACCATCTAGAGTAACGATGAGTCGAACAACACCGTGCATTGATGGGTGTTGAGGCCCCATATTGACTATCATGAGGTCTTTTCTTGTAGTTGGTGCAGTCATAAGTTTTTTACCGATTCATTCTTCCATGAATTGCTGAAAGTGAAAAGAAGTTCATCAATGAATTAGATCTATAAGAACCACAAAGTTCTTGCGTTTGAGTTCACAATGAATCATTTAGAGCTCCGATTTCTAGTCCATTCTATTTTCTTTTGGTAGTTCGATCGTGGAATTTCTTTGTTTTTGTATTTCCAGAGTATGAGTGTGTGACTTGTTATAATTGATCCTATTGATAGTACAGATAATGGGTCTGTCATCTTGATAGAGATGGTTCTACTTCGTCAGATATTTATTCTAATATTTGGAACACAAAATATTAAGAAATATTTGAACTATGATTCATACTTAATATTCAGACCTCGTGTTCGGGCTCCAAAATATTTTCAAACAAAGAATTCTAATTTCTAAATCGAAAGATTCTTTTCTTTCAACCCCTATTTATATTTTGACCAAAAGCAAAACCTTTCTTTGAATTTTTAGTCATTCTTTTTATTTAGGGAATAAGTGATGATCTGAGGATATGATTTGATTTAGGTTAGGTTTTTTTATTGAATCATCATGANAGATGGGATCAGAACTTAATAAATTTAAAACTTTCTATTCCATATCCGTTGCAACTAGTATTTGGGTGTTTTTGCTTGAGCTGTACGAGATGAAAGTCTCATATACGGTTCTCAGAACTCGATTCCGAGGTCGTTTGCTAAAAATGCTGCTCGGAACCAAAATTAGCCAAATACGCTAGCCTTCAGGAACCAAGTGTTCCTGA